>JAEOBE010033218.1:0-11348 GCA_022657655.1 Phrynoglossus myanhessei | reverse complement strand
TAGATGTAAAGGGCGTCTCTCTGCTCCCACAACTGGCACAGATGTAAAGGGGGTCTCTCTGCTCCCACAACTGGCACAGAAGTAAAGGGGGTCTCTCTGTTCTCACAATTGGCACAACGTAGTATTGTAACCAAAGTTATTTTTCTGCACCTTCAAGGGATCAGTAGTTACTACCAGAACTAGCAGGGGAAGAACATGATAGGACCATGGATTATGACAACTGTTACTTTTTGCTACCCATACTCTAGATTAGAAAAGAAGAGCACTAAAATGGGGGTCACATATTAGTGTACTGGAATGGATTGAACTTACGGTTACAGTTTTGCCATCTTTGAACTTTTTTCAGTTAAAGGAGGGTCAAAACACACTGTTTTTATTTATTTTTTAATTGTACCAGATTTACTGGACATGCATCTCCTGAGACTGCTGAGCGCTAAACTGTGATAAACCAACAGCAGCAACCACATAAAGGTGTTTCCAGCAGCCATTTTGAAATAACCATAAGCACACTATATGTGAGCAAATCCTCCATAGTAACCAGCAAAATTTTGACAAGTCAGATAAGCCAGAAGGACAAAACACAGTGAAAAAATGAAAATAGGGAAAAGGAGGAAATGAATAAAACTTATAGCTTTTAGCTAAAACTTAGAGCGAGTATAAAATAGTTCAATAATCAACTTTGGCTAAAAGTACATAATTCCATAACAGGCATACCTGACCGCCATCTATCAACATTCCCCCTCCATTATCCGACCACCCTGATAAACACTACAAACCTTTCTTATGTCACACTTGTGAAATGTGGCAAAATCAATAATCCCAAATCACCCCAAGCATAATGGAATGGTCTTTAATGAATACTGTAGCTAAGATGGAAGAACTGATCCACGTAGGTCAGGATATGTCCCGATATCTAAAAACTTGCACCAGGGGAGATATGTATAAATACACAGATAAATATCCCAGAGTCTCCCACTCCACAGACATCTAGTGACTGACACCAAAGAGAAATGACCCAATTCACAGGCCGTTCTCACTTTTCAGCTGCTTGGACCTCCCACTGAGGTACAGCCTGGGGATGCATATAGAAACCCAAATTGGAGTGGCTTCGATTTTGGCACCTACCTGTCGCCCTGGACCCTATAAGCCCCTATCTCCTCTCCTTTTACCAACTGATCTCGTGCTAAACCCACTTCCAGCCATACATTTCCATGAATGGCCTCCTCAACCACTTCTCTGGATTCCACATGGTCTCCACTTCTTAGCTACGTTCATGCAAGACCAG
This sequence comes from Phrynoglossus myanhessei, assembly GCA_022657655.1. Classification (NCBI taxonomy): domain Eukaryota; kingdom Metazoa; phylum Chordata; class Amphibia; order Anura; family Dicroglossidae; genus Phrynoglossus; species Phrynoglossus myanhessei. The sequence goes on along the minus strand of JAEOBE010033218.1, from coordinate 10,063 downwards.
CTTCGGGAAGTAGCTTATCTTTGTTTCCCAATTTCCTTGTTCTTTCTGTTCAACATATTATCTAATAATCACTGCATGTACACACAAATGACCTGCCTAGGAACCTGGTAAAAGACCCTTGGGACCCTAACCTCCTACCCCCACCACATTCCCAACCACTTTGCTTTCCACTCAATGTCTTCACTTTCTTGTTCTGATACCACAAGGCATTTTGTAACAATCTTCTAATACAAGTTAGCAGAAAAAAAAAAAAATAATTTGGTATAATCCAACAACACTCTGTGGTCCTGGATACCCACCTAGACCTCCGGCCATAGCTGCGAGATCGGTGGTAGCCTGGACTTCTGCTGTGACTTCTACTTCTGCTATAATAGCTGTCGTACGAGCGACTCCTGTGGGAAGACAAAATAAAATCCAAGACTTCTCAATATAAAGAAAATGGACGTATGCCCGACACCGGACACACTCAATACAATCAGACCGTATAATCTCTGTATAATCTCTCTATTTACTTAACTGAGAGGCCTCTCATACCACATAGCTGTGTGCAAATGTAAAGATTGTACAATCAGATTGTAATATCTATCACCAAATGAATGACCAGCTACGCTCCGGTGTAGTCAGCTGAGTTCCTGATGGAGACAATGACAGAATGTGTCTGTGCAATGAACTTCAACAAGTCTGCTTTTAGGGCCGGGTCATATGAGATCCAGACCGGTGAGATGCGATTAGCATCTTGAACAACCAAGGACCAGAGGCTTCAGAGTGGGAGGGTGGGAGGGAATGTGGTGGCGTCATTCTTTGCAATGGCGATGCAGACGCACCTCTCACCCACTCTTCCACATGCCACACTGTAAATGTGCTGCGACTGCAAAGGATGGTGCAAGCACCACTTTTTGCGATTGGGCCGCACCAGAACAAATGTCATTGTTCACCTCTGTGTTTGCAGTGCGGGCAGGAATGGGGGGGTAGATGTGCATCAGGTTGCTGTACATAACTTTATAAGAACATTGCACATGCAAGCAGTGGGCTGGCTCACACAAACAGGAAAGTTCCTTGATGAGTGGATGTCAGTCTGACGGAGTGTAGTAGTACTGGAACACCATACAGTGCTGAAACCAAGTTATGGTTTGTGGTGGTCGCAGTGATAACATGATGGTGCCGAGGTTGCGATGTTGAGCAATGAGCTGTGTTGAAAGAAGAGTCATCAGTATTCACAGGACTGAATTGCTCAGATTCCTTTTGCTTTTATTAAATCATATCACATAGGTCTTCAGAAAGGCAAAGTTTCGGGGCCACGCAGGGTCCCTTCATTAGGCAAAGAAGTCTGTGCTTTTTGCACTCCTCACCAGATAGCCCTTGGTATGTGGGGGCTTGTTAACGATCACAGATGGTGCCGTGTTTAGCCAAGTATCGAAAGTAAATCGACAGCATGTGGTGTTGTGTAAAGCCTGATGAAAGGGACCCTGCGTGGCCCCATAACGATCGTTGCTTGATCACTGCTACTGAGCAATAAAATAACCTTGATTGCAGTGCACTGGAGTGCTGGCAATGTACTTTCGATCCTCGTACTTTCATTAGGGTGACATTGTGACAATAATCGACTCTATCTGATTTGCTGCAGCTTCTAATGTACATTGTGAGAAGCTCACAGCGTTGCAGTGAAAGCAGAGTAATTTCAGTCCAGAAAAGGAACAGTAAAACTGTGCATGAATGAAGAGAAGGCCGGGGGTCAGTTATAAGACTGAAGGGAAGGCCAGAGGTAAGATGCAAGACCCAATGGAAGGCCAGAGGTCAGATATAAGACTGAAGAGGAGGCTGGAGGTCCGCTATAAGACTGAAGAGGAGGCTGGAGGTCAGATATAAGACTGAAGTGGAGGCTGGAGGTCAGATATAAGGCTAAAGGAAATGCTGAAGGTCAGATATAAGACTGAAGGGAAGGTCAAAGGTCAGATATAAGACTGAAAAGAAGGCTGGAGGTCAGATACAAGACTGAAGGGAAGACCAGACATCATCTTTAAAGATTATGAGATTTTACTGATTGGGATTATAGCAAGGTGACCACACAGATACTCCCAAGGCTGTGATGTTAGCACAGACAGCCCAGAGTCTAAGAAACCCTGAGAGAGCAGATACTATACCTGGACCTTCTGTGACGATGGTGAGAGACACTTCTAGATCGACTTCGGCTGTACGTCCGACTGTGCAGAGAGCAAAATATTGTCAGTGTCAGCCTAGATGAGGAGCGGGTCATTTCCAGCTTACTTTACCCTAATGCAGAAGTAGGCAACCTTGGGGCTCCAGCTGTGGTGAAACCAGAAATCTCATCACCTTCGTTTCTAGGAGTCACGCCTGTAGCTATCACAGTCCTGCAATGCTTCCTTTGACTTGTAGTTCCACAAGAGCTAGAGTGCCAAGATCGCCTATCCCTGGCATACTGGTTTTGCACGCATTCAGCAGAAACTTTCCCTCTATACCCATCAGTTGTTTTTTTTTTTCTTCTTTTTTTAGTCTCCCCTCTGCACTCTAATGAGCAGAACATGGCTCAGCAGCTGCGGTGCTAAAAGGGCTGCCATAGTGAAGCTGTAATTCTCCGCATGTATGAAATGCCAACTCATTCTCATCATACCCCATGATCACAGAAAAAGTCCTGGTTTTTATCACACGCAAAAAGGGTTGTGATCCTTGAGTTCGTACATCTGTATGAGTCTGGGCTCCCTGGACTGAAAGTGCTATGCTGCTGGTTCTCGGATATGGAAGAATTGCACAAACATCCACAGTGACCAGGCAAGGATACGGACTGATTCCAGTTACAGCCCCCCCAGCCTATGAACCCAAACAGACATACTTTTACCCCTTTTTATTCCTTTATTTCAAACTGCAGAGAGTTAGAAATCCTGACAGAACAAGGTTCCCCAAACGGAGATACCAGCAGCTAATGGTTGTAATACACAGAAGATATCATCCATAGGGACATTTAAGGACAGGAGTGAGGGAGAAAAAGGATAACTAAAATAGAAAGAAAGGGGGAGGTGAGTGTTTTTGGACAAGGTAAATCTGTGGCTTGAATAAACAAGTACCTGCTTAGTGACTGAAAGACTTCGTGAGCTGTTGTACTGTGTTAGCCATAGATGTAAGCAGTAGATCCGAAGTTACAAATAATTAATAGTTAATAAATGGTATTATTGTAACTTCGGATCTATGACTGAAAGACTGAAATTCAACTTTACGAAACCCTGCTTGGTCACTGACCTGTCCCAGACCGCTAACAGGACAATAAGAAAACAGCAGCTCACTGAGATCATCTGTAAACCGTCAACTGCAAGAATGATCACAGTGTTAGACTGACGACTGTGACTGCCAGCGCGCGGCATTACAGTTGCCTTCTCCCAATGCATGGGAATAGGTGGAGTGGAGGAGGAGAGAGGGTGAGCGGTCGCTGCTGTAGGAACGAAGATCAGATGAGCTATTGTCCACTACATGCTGACAGAAGAACAACGCTGGAGCCAGGAAGGATCCTGACAATCCTCTGCCTGGTTGACAGCTGCCTCTTTGCAGCCAGAGCCGGCTGTGTCCACCCTTCACTGAGCACTGGAGGACGGGACGGGGGAATCCCAGCAGGGAAAACCATTGTAGAATTGCTTGGCTGAAGAGGATTTAAGAAGCCAGTAGATATTACTGGCCCATGAATCTCCACACATAAAATACCACACTTGTGCAGACTGACCCTTTCAATGTATAGACGCTCACCAATGCATACTCCATACCTGTGACTTCTATAGCTGCCATAAGATCTGCTGCGAGTCCTGGAATGGTAGCGGCTGTACCGTCTTCTGCTTCGGCTCCTGGAATAGCTCCGTGACCTGCGATTGGATACGATATGTAAGCTGTGGAAACACATTACAAATCTACATCTGTGATTTTGAAATAAAGCGTAAGGTTCACAGAGACCATTCAACCCTGGATAAGAAGTGACAAACGGAAGATAGTAAAATCCACTTGGCGTGCTGCACACGCCCAATCTGCAGTGACAAAAAATGCCAGCTGCTAAAAGTGAATGAAAAAAAAAAAAGAGGACACAAAAAGCACCATCATTGTGCTTCAAGTTACTTTAAACAGTTAGAGAAAAATAGAAAATGAGCGATCACATGACCGTAGTGACCAATCTCTTCTGAACCATCTTCCTCTCAGGACAATGTCCCGAAAAAAAACAGAAGCGATTCTCACTGGTCCACACAGTCACATGACCCCATTACCCAAACACCTCCGCCATTGCAAGCATTGTGTTATTACGCAACCTCTGCTGCAGTGTAGTGACATTTCAAGTATCGGGATCGTTATACTAGCTGGCATCAGAAGCAGGCAATGGTCATCCTTGCAGATAAGGTCACCAGGATGAGAAAGCTGTTGTGAGTTTTTATTGTTTTGTGTAAAGGTGAACAAAGTACAAACTGTGATAACACACATTCACAAGAGCATCTTCTGAGACCGCCCATCTGTGGCTGACCGATGATCTCTATTCACACCCCAGAAATCCTGGTGTGGATTAGTGATGAAACACACCAGGGATGCTGGGACTGGCACTATGAGGACCACTCTCATGGAGGTCCCTCACTTCCCGGGACCTCAAAGTCAAAGTCGATGACCAAGACAACACGTTTTAGGAGGATACCTCGGGGCCATAGATGTATGATCTCAGATTATACTCTAGTGAGCATTACAAAGTAAGTCCGAACGACATCTGAACTATTCGGCACCCAAACCTCCTCCACCCTACCGTTCGGGCCGACCTGAATTCCGACTGCGCCCGGACGGCGCTCGGTCGAAATAAGGTTAATTGGCTGAAGCGCTGCTTCAGCCAATCACCGCTTCTTTCGACGGAGCGCCGGTGATTGCTTTAGCTGCTGTTCAGGCTCCGTCCAATTCGGATTCAGACGGACAGGTGCTGGTGGTTCGGAATCCGAATGGTTCGGCACCCAAAAGCTCATCCCTAATGCCAAGCTGAACACTGCTGCGATTTTTAATGGGATAAAGCTGCACTTTAAAACCTGGAAGACGACCAGGGAAAAGATGCAGAGATCAGCACTCTGCATAAATATACAATGAATGATGGGTGTCCTGGTGACATTCCCTTAGGAAGTGCAGTGAATCCACCATTCTGTATATAGTAACTCCTCGGTTTTCTAGGTTAGGTGACACTGATCATCATTCAGTACAGGAAACTTGTGGGAACAAAAAAATGAATGGGGGTGCGTCAGTTTACAGCTCTGAAGCCTCACCTGCCGCCAGATCAGATTAAAGGGGTGGCAGATTGTGTCCCTGTCCCCTACTGAATGGCCCCACGGTTCGGGCAATTGATCTGGTCTGAAACTGCGGGTGATCTTCACAGCGGAGGTGGACCTTGGCCCAACATCGCAGCAATGGCTAAAAGGCTGCAAATGCAGCCTTTCGCCACCGTCATAGAGTTCCGTTAGATGCGAAATTCGTACAAACATCGCATTAGGACATTCAAGCCAATGGAAAACAGCCTCGACTTAGAGAACATATAAAATAGAGAAGGTATAGAAACTTCCGTGTTTTAACTGCTTGTTTGTATAGTGGGGAAAAGTCAGAGCCATTGTTAGATTTTCATTAGTCTGTGTGCCAAAGAAACGTTACCCACATTTCTTTCTCCTGAAAAAGCATTTCCCCAATGCAGACAAGACAGCAATAAAAACTTGAGTCTTAGCCAAAGCCTACTTTTCTGTCACTGTGTGTCAAATGATGGTCAGAAATGATGTACTTCTTACCTTGATGAAGAACTGTAACTATTGGATCGACTTCTGGACCGGCTGGAAGACATTGACCTGTGAGTTGACGCAGAGCGGGATTTGCTTCGGGACCTGGCCTTGCTACCTGAGCGGCTTTTTTCTTGACTTGAAGACCTTTCATCACTGGAACTTTCTTGGTTTCTGGGCCTTTGGTTTAATCGAGCAGTTTTCCGAACTTCATCAAAAAGTGACCCTGGCTTCACTTTATTTTTACTTTTGATTTCAATTCGTAAGCCTGGAGGCTTCTTTTCTGGCTCTGACGGAGTAATTACAGGTGTAATAATGAGCTTGACTGGCTGTCCAACAGTTGGCCCTTGGACAGGTTTCCACTTATTGTCTACTGCTACAGACTCTGTGCTAAGAGCCTCTGACTTTTCTGGACCGGCTGGGTTGACTGCTGCTGATTGGGCACTTCGACCCCTCTCTTCCTTGGCTTGCACGTTCTCAGTTACAGAAGAGAGTGGCGTCGACAGAGGGGGCGTCTGCTCTGGGGTGCCACCAGTACGAGCTGTAGGTGTGCTGCTGGATGAATTAATTTCCAGTTTGATCTGGGGTAATGACCGGTGAGAAGTAAAAGTTTTTATATCGACTGCTTTCTGAGCAACATTTGCAGAGGTCAGCTGACCTTTTGCTAGGTTTCCTAGAGCTTCTCGGCCCTTTTCATCTTTTTTTAAGGCAGATGTTGGTGGCAAACCTTTTTTATTGACCTCCGTTTTAACTTTATCAATCAGCAGGGACCCGTTGGGTGAGATATTGGGATCTGCATTAGACTTGCCCAGAAGCAGGCCTTTTGTATTATTTAGGCGTACATCGGAATCTAACTCTGCCGTCTCCTCATCATCTTCTTCTCCAAACTCCAGTGGAGGTTGCCAGTGGAAGGCTTGCTTCCTCTTTTGCATTTTCTGCTTCTTCTCTTTTTTCTTTTTGGACTTTTCCTTGGACTTCTTTGAATGGCTTTTCTTCTTGCTGGAACGGCGCTTGTGTTTCTTTGACTTGCTTTTACTGGTCTCCTTAGCTGAACTTTCTGATAGGGGAGACTTGGCAAGTTTTTCAGAAACACTTTCAGAAGCACAGGGCGATTGAGTCTCTGAAGGAGGTGTCTTAGAGTTTCCAATCCCCTCAGAGTCAGATTCCGTACTGGCTTCACCTTCTTCTTTCCCAGAAGACACCGCAGAGTCCTCAACATTTGCATTTTGAGAAACGGGGCTGGATTTATCCTCATTTATGACTTCCTCGACGGTTTCCTTTAACGTCTCACTATTCAGAACTTTGTCTATGTCGGATATTTCAGCTTGCGTGTTATCTTTATCACATTTGGATTCGGGCTTAGATTCACTTCTATTATCTTCTGACTGTTGTGGGCTGCAGGAGTTATGGTTTTCAAGCAAAGCCTTAGTAATTTGCAGTAATGACTTAGTAAGCTCCTCTCCATCACTTTCTGAGGAAGAGTGGGAATTAGAAAAGCTTGCGGTGCTGTTTGGAGAAACAGGTTTGCCTTTAGCATGAAGTTTGCTGCTTTCATCTTTGGATTCACTTCTTCTTTTAGCTGAGGAAGTGTCAGTAGGAACTGTGCCATCATTGGAATCACTAGATGAGGAGCTGTCATATGAAGAAGATGCTCTGCCTTCAGCTCGAGAAGATGAGCTACTTCGGCTCCTGGATCTAGAATAGGATCTACTGTAGGATCTGCTCCTAGAAGAGCGATGTTTGGCTTTGCGACGAGAGCTTGAGCTTCTTCTAGAATAATCGCTGTGCTCGCTATCTGAGCTTGTATGATGATTGCGGAATAAACTATCTTTGGCGTCACTGCCACCACGTCTAGCTGGTGCCGGAAGTACACTAGCGGTCTTGGCTTTGATTTCCTGTATTCGCTCATATGATGGTTTCCAAGGCTTCTGTCCAGGTTTCCACCTGGAAGGTGGGGGACTGTCACTTAAGGAAATCACATTCTCACTTACATAAACCAAAAGAGAATCATCAGCTGACTTAGTTGCTTTCTGCGCTACAGTTGTTCCTGGCTCATTGGTTGTTTTTGGTTTACTTCTTGATAAAGGCACATCCTTTTTGTGGGAAGATGGAGAAGATGATTTCAGTTGTTTAGACGAGTGATGAGAGTGAGAACTCGAGTGGGCTCCAGAAGCATTTCGATTTCTGGACCTTGATTTAGTCCTAGACCTGCTTTTTGATCGACTTCGGGAGCGGGAGGTGGACTTTGAGGTTGTTCTGGACCTTTCACTTCCTTTGGAATAAGATCGCGATCTGGATCTGGAATTGGTATAAGAGTTCTTGCTGGAATGACAAGAAGACCTCTGATCTTTTTCTGATCGAGACCAGCCCTTTTTTGAAGAAGAGTCTCTAGAAGACCTTGAAGATGACCTTCGAGCTCCTCCATGAGAAGAGTTCTTCTTCCTGCTTGAAGAGTCTTCTCTGTGAGATGAAAGCTGATCCTTCTTTTGTGGCTTACGTTTCTTTGTATGTTTTGCCCTTTTGGCTTTCTTTTTATGTTTAAGCTTTTTATCTTTCTTACGTGTTTTAGAACGGGAAACATGCTCCCTGCTGGCATCAGAATGATAACCATCGTGTGACCAGGAACTCGACCTTGATCTCGGAGACAAGCTTCCCTCATCCCAGCGGCTTGACATACGATCATTAAGCCTAGGAAGAGAAAAGAAAGTCATATTATGCTTTCAGTTGAAGATACTAGCAAGATACAGAAATATACTGCAGCAACTTCCATTCTATTTCAAACACATTTTTAAAATCTGTTACCAATCTGCTCCAGTCCATCATGCTTCAATGCTGTTTGTCACTAAAGCATTGCAATCAATTATGCGGAGGCAGAGTTATATGCAGGAGGCACAGCTGTAAGTCAGTATGTCAGAATATTGTTATTACACAACTACAACCCAGCCATCTTACAGCTGCACATACAAGAGATGAAGCTTATACCTCACCCACCTCCAGTATACCCCTACATTCCATCATTTCTTTTTATTGCATGCAAACACATTTTTCAGGTGTCTTCTATTCAGTCTTGGAACAAGCTGGAGTCCTTTTCTCTCCCTCGGCAATAGCCAGTCCTTACTAGTGAACAGAACAGCCTTCATGCAGTGCAATGTGAGTGCCATTCTGTGCAGCAGCAGTGTGAGCCCAGGCCAACATGATGAGGCCCCAGGCGGTGGGACTGTGACACCCTTGGTCATAGGAAGTGTGGTCTTGGGTGACACCAACATCATTTAACCCAAAATAGGACAAGTGATGGAGAACAGAGGACAACTTGGAGGGTTAACATGGAAGATGTGTTCTTCCAAAATATTCATGACTTTGGAACCCAAAACTCTCACTTGTCTCCTTTGCTCCATTTTTCTCCCAAGGGCGGTTTATAAGTCTTCAGTCTCTGCATCTCTTCTTTCCAGTGTGGAGGGGTCTCGCTGCTTTCTTCATCATCATCTGACTCTGATCGAGATCTAGACCTTGGAGGTGTGTGGTATCGCTAAAAGCAAGTGTAAAAAAATGCACTGAGAATTTCTATAACAATGCTCAAGTATAAAGTGATTGAAAAATTTAGACTCAGGAAAGTTACTGTGGCCTGTGAGATATTTCATGTACAGCTCCTGAACTGGAATTGCATGATAAATGCTTTCCTTTTCACAGTAACAATCTGTGAGTCGGTGTGACTGACTGATACCTTGAAGCTTTAAGCCTGGTATATACAATACAATCTATTTCATCGAACCAGCTGCTGAACAAGATAGATTGAACTTGGTAACTGTGCAGACCCTTCGAGTATACATGCGGGAACCCTTTGTATGTTCTCTTTGTATTTTGACGGCGGCCGACGTCAGAACACCGGCGAGGAGTACACAGAGCCTATTGGCTGTGCGGTCCCATTGACAAACATTTTTAAACATGCTCCTTCAATCAGCTGATTGAAGAAAGTATGTTTAAAAGCAAACAACTACTGCAGAGGATATCGACCAAATCCTGATGATTAGGTTGGATTCGGCTGATAATCTATGCGTCTATACCTAGCATAAGATTATTATGCTTATACTGTGCCTGTTCTAGATTATAATCCCATTAGGCATTGTAAAACTGGAAGCCTCAGGCATGACTGCCAGAGATAAAGGCATAATGGAATTTGTAACTTCACCACAGCTGAAAGGCTGGAGCTGGCCTACCCTTGGTCTAGTGCAGACCTGGGCCCTCCTGATGTTTTGGAACTACAAGTCCCATGATGCATTGCAAGCCTC
>JAEOBE010033162.1:0-12262 GCA_022657655.1 Phrynoglossus myanhessei | reverse complement strand
GCAGCGATTCGCGCGATATTTCTCGCAAGAGAGAAATCGCTGCAGTGGAAACGGACACTTCCTAAGGATTTTGTGAGATGTGTAAAGCTCTTCTGTTCAGAAAGCAGTTGAATATTTTTAAGTATCACTAGCATAACTATAGATGGTTTGCATTTGTGTTAATGCTTATTTTTATCATGTTCTGTTTACGGCATATTCTGACAGTTCATTTTAAACTCCATCCTTGCCATGTGCTTATTTTTGCAGGAACGTTTAAAGTTGGTGACAGTGCTGGGTGCAGGTCTGCTCTGTGGAACCGCGTTAGCAGTTATTGTTCCAGAAGGTGTCCATGCACTCTATGAAGAAGCGCTAGAAGGTAGGTATTTTCATTCTGAGCACCATGGATCGACTTTTTGTTCCACCAGTTACGATGCAAAGTCAACTAATGTCTCTAGTTGGATCAGAGTGTGGTGTGGTTCCCTACTAAGTTTTTACTGCAAATATCCAGTAGAAAACAATTGAAAATTTTAGTGCGAAATTTAATGTGCAAGACTCATCCACATTTCACCTTCAGGGTCACAATTCTGTTCAAATTCAATAATCCTAGCCTTATATTGCATATACACTTGGCTAGCAGTATCTCTGGATCTACTGATTGTTTTGGCATTCTGTTAACGTTTAAAGTAACCTCTCCTCTTGCATTTTATCATGTGCTCTGTTTAAATCGATTTGGCATGGCACAGGTTTACTTTCAAGCGCTACAGAAACCATACAGCGAAAAAATAAACGGGTCCTCTGGGAAGCAGTGAAATGTATTAAGTGGTTCTAGGAGCATGTTTTGTTGATGTATTAAATATTAATTTGTTGTATTCACATACATAAATGTCATGTTATTTTAAAGAATAACTGCGAGCACAAGATTTCTCAACCTTACAGTGGGGATACCTCTGCACTGCAAAGGTTAAGGGTTAAAATTTCTTTTGCCCGGAGTTGTTCTTTAAAGCAGTCTCCGCATCTATGCACTTATGGTAACATAGGTTAAAATCACCATTTAAAGGTGCTGTTTGTGTGTTATGGTGCACTGCCTTTCATACTGAATGTCAGCCAGGACACATAAATAGCATAAACAATTGCACCAGTGCTACATTTCAATGCAATGCACAGAATTAAAAGCTGTCTGCATAACAGTTGCACGGATGTGCTTTTTTCATGCATCTAACCTTGTTGAGGACTCATTGAAAATGAATAGGCTGTCTTTAAAAAAAGAAAAAGAAAAAAAGTTTCCACTAGAGTGGATGAGCACTAAAACCATATTCAGCCATCAAGCAAACTGAGTTTATCTGCTTGATCTGCCTAAATTATTAGAATAACAATGGTTTTAGGCTACTGATAGATGAGTAAACTGAAAGGCTATAAAAGAACCCAAATGAATTTTCTTTGTCTGTTCGTAACATTATGCACATGCGTCTGTTGATCAAACGTAATATATTGTAGCAAGATTGATGGCTTTGCCCAACAATAATACTGTATATTGCTACCCTTCTAGAGAATGAATATCTATTCTGTTTTTCTTCAGCAAAACATCATGACATTGGAGAAATACCGAAAGTGAAGGAAGCTGAGACGGGAGCCGAGGTCGTAGCTGCACATGACCATGATCACTCTAAATTGCATGCATACATTGGAGTCTCTCTGGTACTTGGCTTTGTTTTCATGTTGCTGGTGGATCAGATTGGCAGCTCTCATGTTCACTCTACAGAAGGTACTTAGAAGGGGGAATAGCTAGAAACCGGTTTACTTGCGGATATTAAAATGACCTGGTATTGTTTTGTAGATCCAGAGGCAGCAAGAGCAGCCAGTTCCAAAATCACCACAACTCTGGGTCTGGTGGTGCATGCTGCAGGTGAGTGCTACTTTGTTGACATTGTCATGGCATGACTTGCATATCATAGGAAAACATGCACAGTTTTATGTTGCCTAAATAAAATACATTTTCTTCTGATTTCTAGCTGATGGAGTTGCTCTTGGAGCTGCAGCCTCTACTTCCCAGACCAGTGTTCAACTCATTGTGTTTGTGGCCATCATGTTGCATAAGGTACAAGCTGACTAATGATCCTGATTTGTTGTCTTTATTGAAATCCTTGAAAATCTGATACTGACTACATAAAAAGTAGTCAGAGGATATAAGTTATTGAAACCATGAGAAGCTTGTAGTGTGCTTTCATTGCAAATACACATTTATGAGCCAGTGCTTGGTATGGTACACAGCAGTGTTTCACCGTTCCACCAACAATAGGAAATGCATTCATCCAAAAGGGTGGACCTTAACTTAATAAAAGATGATAAACATGGCCTGGACACTCAATGTGAAATTACTAAGAAACATTGTGATTTGACCTGTTCTCATCTTAAAGGGTATGTACTGACAAAATAAAGCAAAAAATCTTATTCTGTACATCTCTCCAATATATAGAGAGAGTTCTGAATAGAGAAGGTTGATCGGATAATCAGTTAAACGTTTTCCCAAAAAGTAGAGCAAGCCAAGTTGCTCGGATTTATTTTCTTGCAGATATACGATGACCTTTCACAGACATCTCTCCAATATCCACGTTAATCATGTTTTCCCTGGATTTGGCACTAATCCACTGAGATTGCAACTTGTGCCCTTTGTTGCTCTGATATTCCAAACAAGGTTATCAGCCCTGCGCAGTTTGCTTCCATGAACTATAGAACATCTCCATATAATTTAGTGATGGAGGGAGAGGTGTTTTATAATCCTAGCAGAGATATAAAGATAGGTCACTAGCGCTTAAAGATGCAAAGAAAGTATCATAGGTCAAAACTGCTAATGTTTTGGGGCTGTGCAGAGCCCTTCCTCAAGGTGACACAATGACAAATACATATGGTAGTGAACAGATTTATAGACCAGACCAGAGGTCAACCCCTCCCCCTTCACTGATATCACTGTGATGTTATAATTCCACCTAAACAGCAGTGTACATGTATGTATGTGGTGTAAAGGTCCAGATTTCAACCTGCAGCATAGAAATAACATTACGTTCATGCAGCCTGGGCATCACCTAATTATGGAAGCCAGATGTGGAGGGAGGGTAGGTGACACATTGCCTGCTGTGAACAGAAAGACTCCAAGAATACTGCCATAAACATTGCGTCAATTCACGCAGGGCAGTGAGCAGACAGGCTGGAAAAGCAGCACTGTGTCCGTGTGCACAAATCAAGCAAAATGCATCTCCCATCATGTCATTAGTTGCCTGGGGCTAAGTGGGAGTGCTGCTGACCTATCTCTTGGGAAAAGGAGATGTAATCCCTATGGTCATTTCCCTTCTCTACAGTGATATGAAGCTTGTCTGCTAAATGCACCTTGTGAGTGATCAGTTATTGGCCAGTTTTGATGGTTTCCCCGGAAGGCCCATCAAAGTCTTACCTTAGTGGACTCTCCTCGTCTGGACTCTATCTAGGTGTATTTCTTCCATTATAATGTGACATTCTACATATCTGTGATTCCTGAAGAAGCATAATATGCAAAATGAGTCGAATAACCGCATATGGAGTCCAGTAACAGCATATTGCAGTACCCATGTATACAACACTTTTCCAATGGGTATAGGCTCACATTAAGTTACGAGACACATCTAATTTACTTTTGTATAGTGAAATATCTGATTTCAGCCACTCTTATTAGATCTCCCTCAGAAGGCTTCTTCTGTAGAATTTTGTGATGTTATTACAGTGATGGATCCTCCTAATGTGTCTCTGAAATGAGCACAGAATACATATTCCATAGTGTAAAACTGTTGGTGATATTTATTTGGACAGAAGCACAAAAAAGTACATTAAAACTCCCTTGGACCCCTTGTAAACATGTTTAGAGGGAGGTTGTTCTCCACTGTGCACTCTCCTCTTCTCAGATCTGTCGCATGCTGGATTACTGGGGCCACGTTACAGCAAGCTCAGCTCTGATGAGTTTCATCACTTTAGACTTTGCAGCCCTTAAAAATATGGATAAAGTCCAAAGTAACGACACATGCCAGATCATTCTGAGGAGAGAAGAGTGTACGGCCGGGAACAGGAACCTGTGCAGTGAATGCTTTGTGCTGTATAGGGGGCTGTCATCTTTGAACGACATTGCACTCTGCAGTAATAGAGTTCTGAGCCGCACTGCTAACAGAAACCGCAGCCAATGGTAACAAAGTGGTGCTTGTAGTGACGCCAACCAGTGGTGATGTGCAGAATAATCACACTCTAATCATAACAGCTCATATTTAATCACAAAAGTGTCACATAGGTAAGTAATCCCTATGTGATCATATACCTATGTGAATACCTATAAGCTGGTTATTTCACCCTCATTGGAGTGCAGACTACTTCCCTTCAACTTATGGCATTGAATTGCGTCTTCCAACAGTTTTTGCCTGATTTTCCTCAAAAAATGCTTGCTGCAGTCAGCGACCTGGATGGTATTAATGGTGTAGAACAGACAGGCAGTTAGAGGATAGAGCTAAGCACTGTGTGCTCTGCCTGTCCTTCCTATTAAAACAATTTCAGCAATTTCATGCTACGTAGCATTTCTGCTGATGATCATAGTTGTGCCCAGATTCTGCCCATAACATGATTTCAATGTACTCCCATATAATTTGTCCAGGTGACTCCAGTGATGACAGTAGTGAAAGCCATTTGTCTGCTTAAAATACATTCTTATGGATCAGCATTTTTTAAATTATGATTCTACTGGATGTCATGAGATCCAGCAAGCGACTATTAAAAAAAATTGCTGATACAATCGTACAAAAATCATTATTAGTTGAAGCGGTTTCCCTTTCCATAAGAAATGTGTTATTCACCCACAATGTGCATTTAATCATACTCTGATATCTTCTTTGTTCAGCCTGCTGGTATGTGCTGATGGAGGAATCTCCCTCTGTCAGAATATGCGATCAGAACCCGGCAGCTCATTGGCTACTCAGACAAAGATTTTCTGACCGACTCCTTTGATCAGCTGACTGAGGGATGCTGACAGCAGGATCCACGGTGCAAATTTTTGTCCAGTTCAACAGCTGGATAAAATTTGCTTAGTGTATGGCCAACTTAAGGAATTAAAACACACCAGCACCAGTCTGTTCCCTAGCATGGCCACAATTCTCCCTCTCTCCCCCTCCCGTCATTGTACTCTCCTTCCCGGCGAGTGTCTAATTGCAGTGTCCTGACCTAGCTCTTCCGCTCCTCCCTTCACCTTGCCACACAACCTTTTATGCGGTTCATGGAGAAGGAAAATACTATAGTGTGGCACCTAAATGACCCCTCTGAGTCTAATATCACTTCTAAGATGGCGTTTCCCAGGTTCTGTCTTGCCTTTTGTTTGCCTGTACAAGGGAATATCTTTTAGGTAAATAATGAGTATACATTATATTGAATGCACATTAAATGCTACGAGAAGATGGTTGAAATGATCTAGTGACAGGATCTCTTCAATTTCATCTTGCACTTTTCTGGACATATTGGCTCATTCCTATAGGTTGTTTGTCTAAAGAAACCTGTAGTTCAGCTGTGAGTGTTAAGGAATGTATTGTTATGCTTCTTTGCAGGCTCCAGCCGCTTTCGGCTTGGTTTCATTCCTCATGCACGCAGGGCTAGAGCGTAACCGCATCCGGAAACATTTGCTTGTATTTGCTCTTGCAGCCCCTCTCCTGTCAATGCTAACATATCTGGGATTAAGCAAGGTAAATGTAATAATATATACAAATGTTTCTATTGATTCCTGTGGTCGGTGGTAATACACCGTGTGTCAGGAAGTGATATCTTACAATTGTATTGCTCTTTTGTGGATCTAATAATTTTGCCTTTGTTGTTCTGTCACAGAGCAGTAAGGAGGCCCTGTCCGAGGTCAATGCCACTGGTGTCGCAATGCTTTTCTCCGCTGGGACATTCCTTTATGTAGCCACAGTCCACGTACTTCCAGAAGTAGGCGGAATGGGACACAGCCACAAACCAGACTCAGGTGCTGCTAAGGGACTGAGCCGTACAGAGGTGTTGGCCTTAGTCATAGGATGTTTAATTCCTCTCATTTTATCCATTGGACATCAACACTGAAATACAGGAGAAAATCCGAATCTGTTTCGAAAAGCAATTCACACTGGACAGATCCATGGACGTTGTAGTCGGGCTCCTGATGTCTCTTAAACTTAGCATTTGTGTAGTCAGAAGTGACTTTATAGATCTGGATTATGCCAGTGGGGTGATTTTAGCTGTTTTACAGTTTGGTGACACCCAGAC
Source organism: Phrynoglossus myanhessei (assembly GCA_022657655.1). Lineage (NCBI taxonomy): Eukaryota > Metazoa > Chordata > Amphibia > Anura > Dicroglossidae > Phrynoglossus > Phrynoglossus myanhessei. The sequence goes on along the minus strand of JAEOBE010033162.1, from coordinate 5,992 downwards.
GTTCAACTTGTACATACATGTGGTTTTTAATTATTGTTTTGCTGGCTATATGTAGAATGCCCTGCACTCGAGAAACAAAATGACAGTAATGACTTTTGGGAAATTAGGGAACGTTCCAATTTGTCTCGTCTATGATTCATTTTTTCTCTTTTCCTTTAGAGTACTATGATGTCTCTCAGTTCATAACCACACATTTTTAAAATCTCCTATGGTTTGCTGGAAGCCTCTTGAATCTGAGCATTTGTTGGTGATAAATGAAAGCTTTATATCTCTCAATGCCAGTATCTTCATGGGTATAGCCATTAGATTATAAAATTTATATCCGCCTTTGTTCAACCATACGTGAGATACAGTACTGTGTAATGTTTTAGGCAAGTGTAAAGAAAAGCTGTAAATGAAGAATGCTTTCAGAAATAGAAGTGTCAATAGTTTATTTTTTATCAGTTGATAGAATAGAAAGTACATAAACAGAAGAAAAATCCAAATCAATATTTGATGTGACCACCCTTTACCTTCAAAACAATATCGATTCTTCTAGGTACACTTGCACACAGTTTTTGAAGGAACTCGGCAGGTGGGTTGGTCCAGACATTTCAGACTACTAACCACAGATCTGTGGATGTAGGCTGCCTCAAATCCTTCTGTCTGTTCATGTAATCCCAGACATATTTGATGTTGACATTAGGGCATGAGGGGACCAAAGCATCAGAAATTGGTGCTGGTTTGAAACCAAAGTAGTAATAGGCTTCTTCTGTTTGCTTACTCTCTCCATTAATTGATTAAAATATATATTTCTGAAAGCATTGTTACTTTACAGCATTTCTTCACACATGCATAGAACATTTGCACAGTACTAGATATGACCTCAGTCTAAAGATAACTAAAAAAAAACCCCACAGATTTTCCTGTTAAAGAGGACCAGTCACAACTAGGCATTCACAAGAATCTGAATATTCAGTCCAGTTAATACAAGTATTCAGTTTTACGTGTGAAGATATTATATTAATCTCATCATTTAGTTTATTGGATTAAGTGGTCTCGGGTCATCTGAAATCTAAGTTGTTGCCCTGTCTACTCATCTGGCTTAACCATCTTGTTCCTAGCATCTGTTTAGTGTGCCAGGTGGAGAACTTTCAGACTTCAGGTTATTCTTTTCCCGTTGATGTGACAGGCTGACCCCTTCTCTCCTGACATGACAAGCTAACGTGTTACACAAGTTAAAGCTATATAAGGATCTTTCATAAACAAACCTGAATGAATGCTAACATTCCTGAGCCAAATTCTGACTGGCTTTCTTTAAATTGTATAGCAGGCCTTTGAATGCAGCAACTGCATTCCATATGTTCAGGTTTATTGATAGACTTGCCAGTGCAAATAAGAGATTTGCCAATTATAAATACTATCGCAGAAAACAGATGAGCAGTAAAGGTTTCTACTTTCTTAGCTCACGTAAATGAACCTGACATTATTTTGGATCTTTCATAAACTAACGTATAATTACTGCTGCTTGTAAATGTGCCAATATTCAGAGGTACCCAGAACTTAATTTAACATCAGAGGATGTGCTTGAGAGAAGCCTTCCCTCTCATTTAGAAAGCAGTGTTCCCAAATAAGTATTTCAGCAGTGCAGTGTTAATATATAGGTGCAGTCTGGGGGGTCCTCCTCGTGAATCCAACCAGACTGGTTCATTTGTACAAAATTTAGTCTTTGCCTCCAGTGTATACCTGACTGTTTATTCTGAATTGCTTTAAATATGTCGGTTTTGGCGTCCTTTTGGAATAATGAGTTGATCTGGTGATTTGTACACCTTGTTCTGTAATTGAACATTACCCCTCCTGCAGTTGCACTGCTGTTGTAGTAATGCACGTTTTGCCCTAGTAAATGGAGCGGGCGGGGTATTTATAGCTATTGATGGATGTTCTCATTCAAAGTATATAAATACATCTGCTGAGGACGTCAGTTCTCTGTTTGCCTGGTCTGAAGCTTTATAGCAGGAGAGAATGAAATGCAGATAAAACTGTGTTTGAAGTTGGAGAATTACTGCTCTGTAGGTTTAAGTAGAGGTAAACCTATCTGGTGGTAATGTGTAAAGTCAATTTGACACCAGCAGAGGCATCAATTTCTTGTTCCTAATCAATATTGTCTGTCATTTACCGTATACGGGTGATATCACTGCATTGTCATTTCTAGAGCCTTGAAAGACATTATGGTCCTACATGGGCCATAGGGAGCAAACTCATTCATGGTTGACCCAGCAAAGTAGCGGTTTATACAAATGCTGGGGATCGTTTATTAAGGCAAATTTTTGTCTCCCTTGAACATGGCCTTGTGAACACACAAGCACTCGTGTCTAGGGCAATGAAGGTGAGAGGAGTGTGCAGACAATTATGGTGTATACTTTATTTCCAGGTGAACAGTCATGAAAGAGCAAGGCTTTGCCTCACAATTTGTCTTGAAGAACAGTCATTCAGGCAGTTATTTGCTGCCTCATAGCCATTCTGTGTCACCCAATAAACGCAGATTGTGAAGCTGCCATCTCTAGTCTATAGGTACACTTAAAGCAAACAATGCCATTGTGCTTGCTTTCCCATCTAAACACCACCTGTGCATAAGATAGTTGTAAGCTCTTCATTGCTCCCTCTCTCTTTCCACAAGTCTCCAGGAATTTGTAGAGAGCTGCTGTGAAAACTGTAAATGAGAGTTTTGAAGGTAGAGGCTGTTTTCAGTGAAGTCACCACCTCTTTTGCAGATTGACTGGTTGATATTTTTTGCCTAAGGTCAGCAAACAGAAAACACATTCTAACCAATGAAGCGAGGAGGAGGACTGAGACTAAAGCAAAGTGAAAAGTATGTTTTTGGATAGAATTTCACAGCTGCTGTCTAGGGATTGCTAGAGAGCTTTGACTTGAGAGGAGGGGTAAAGATCCTCTGCAAGTAGTTAGCAAGATGCATGGCATGGCATACTTTTAAATGGCAGCCCAACCAAATTCTTCTTTTCCTGAATTTCTGATTCCTGCAATCTGGCTACTGTTCGTTAATTCTCCTAATACTACTTGATTGATAGGCAACGTGGTGTGAAGAGAAGTGCTATTCAATTAAAATCCTCTTTCAGTGGTCTGACTGCACCAAATTAGATCCAGTTGGTTGCTTTATTGCACAACACATAGCACATTGTTGCTCTTTGCACCACTTTATTCATGTGCCCTTGTATGCCTTGATATGATTGAATGTAATGGTATGTAAATCTTTTGTATTATGGTGTCTAAGGATTGTTATTGTTAACGAGATAAGAAATAGCAGATCCTTTTCTATGATCGCTAGTAGATCTTAACCGTCTAGTAAACATTACTTTAAGGTAATGGGGCTATCCTGAGTGGAGACAGATCTATTCTATTGCACCTTTTATGAGTTCCTTCTGCAGTATGTATCTACTAGTGTTCCTGATAATTGGGACTCATGCCAGATTTGTTACTGGAGGAACATAAAAACTCTGATGTACTAAAAGGACAGAGTATGTTCAATTTGTAAAGTAAATTGTCCCTTAAACTGGCTATAGACGTCAGGACGGTTGGATTGAAACGGTTGAATTCGATACTTTCGTTGGTTCGTTAATACGTCCGATTTGACGTTGGTTTTCGATTGCGCGTTTGATCGGATTCGTAAGATCCACAATAAACAATTTTTGTTGTATGACCGATTGGTGTAACGTGTGTACGATCATTCTTTTTATATCGAACGATGCAATGGTTAAAGTGAATGCTTTCCCCCGGTCGATGAAAAAAACGTACGATTAAAATCGATGCATTCATGGAACGATCGTTCGATGACAGCGACATCGTACGACCGATGTCTAAACATTAGAATGTACAAAATTTTTCATTCAACCATTGTTGGATGATTTCTTTCATCCAACCGTCTGTGTCTATACCCAACCTTAGCTTCTTGGTGAAAATTCACCAATGTGCATATTGAATACTCAATCACATGCTAAACAAAATGATTTTTTTTTTCTTTCTTGTACATTACTGGATGATTGAAGTTGTCACAGCTTCGCCTCGGTCACTAAGGTAGTTGAAAAATTATCTTGCTAAGTGAAACTGTTCTATGACTTTGGTAAATCATGGTCAAAGTAAACCTGTACTCTCATATTTGTGTTAGTAAAGTGACAGGATTTGTAATCCAGTGATACTTTTATATGCAAATGTCAACAAACTTCCTGAGCAAAGGACTTGGCCCCACCCCCTCCACCTCATTATTGATTCATCACTGTCATTAGCAGTCACATTGACTGTTGGTAGGGTGTAGGGATGGCTGGGCCAGGCTTTCTGACTGTGGGGGTTTGAGGTTTGCATAGCAAAATACCACATGATTTGGGGCTCCCATGGCACTACTTAGGCTGGTATAATGCATTCATTTCTGACCACAATTGGTCGAAATCGATGTGACTGGTTGAATATCTGAACGTTCGTACGAACATTCAACTGACAAAGGTTTTTTGTGCTGCACTAAAAACCTTTGTCAACCATTCAACGGTCAAATAGTGTATGCCGTTATCGTTCGAAAACGGCATTCACTATTATAGAAAAAAAAAAAAAAATAGACCGAGAAAAAAGTTTAACAAAAGAAGGAAAAAAAACCTCCAATCGAAGGGTTTGTTCAGTCGTACGAATATTGACGATTGTTCGATCGACTGGATGACCGTTGATGCCTCGATACCCAGCCTTAGGAATGCAGCACCTGGAGGTACCTGCATTGACATACCACTGGTGGTTTACCATGGTTTATGTGACGTCAGACTTGCTTTATTGCTACTGAGGGGGGTTTTTTGGTACTTTTGCCTGTCTCCCTTACCATACATTCAAAACCCATTTATATAGTCCAACAGATGTATTAAAATAAAAAGTCTGTACGGTCTTAACTTACTTTTACTCTGATAGTGGATTCTAGATGCTGCACGTCCTTTACAGTTTACCTTTTAAAGTTAACCTGTCATTAGGTGTGTGGGACTAATTAGGGGTGGAGAAATGGATTGGAATTCAGGGGCCAGCTCCATTGTCCACAGCTATAGAAACCCTCAAACACTGGGCATCGGCTATAAATTCTAAGGACCCTTGGTTACCCACCTCTTGGGATTTGTCCAGCCCTGGGCTAAACTGCCATATTGTTCTTAAAAACGATCTAAGGTGCCCGCAGAGACTTTTTTGCTTTTTCAATCAGTAGCTTCTGAGTTCCACAGACTCGGGGATAACACCAGATTTTGAGTTGCAGAGATGTTTGAGCTCTAGCACATCTATCTCCGCATCCAAAATGTATGCACATCTTTAAAGATCACTTGGTGCGCATTGGATGCAGAGGACACGTTGAAGCTCCAGAGTTTCTACAAGTCAGAAGATGAATTTGCAAACTCACCAGCAGAATCTCCAAGGGATTAAAAACAAAACTCATGTAGGGTCGTCTGTTAATTGCCTCTCAAACCCTGACACCGGTTTTGAGAGGACTAGCCCTTTCCATGTTTGCTATTTTTATTCAATGTCTATTGTTGGAACTCTTTGATACTTTTAAAAAAAATATTAATGGGTATGAGATATTTCATGTGATGTGCTGTCTTTTCACACAGTTCACCTCATAGAGAAACAGGACCTGGATTATAATACAGTAAGACACGAGAGGGAAATTCTAGAACAGCTGCCTGCGTATGTTGCCACTCTGAGTTTTATTGACTAACTAATGTGCAATATTGACTGGCTATATCCACTGCTTGTCACTCTGGCCCAAAGGATAGGAGTGAACTCTACCGGTGGAGCCCCACTTCGCAAGGACAAATGTGCTTTCAAAGCTGGAAATCCCTTTGTGACTGGTGTCCACCAGTCAGAAACTCAGTATCTTCTGTACATGAAATCATTCCAGCATTTAAATGCCTTATTTCTTTCTTTTGTTCACTTTAATTGTGAAGAGTAATTTTTTTTTTTTTTTGTGGGCTTTTTTTTTCTT
>JAEOBE010032043.1:0-10041 GCA_022657655.1 Phrynoglossus myanhessei | reverse complement strand
GCATCCCGGAAGTGATCAGGATTGGCTGAAACCGTCACATGACGCGGTTTCAGCCAATCCTGCTCACTTCCGGGATGCGGCTGTCAAAATTTGCATTCGGGCTCGACAGCGGCAAGTGCGCTGTCCAGCACCGGATTTTGGATGTTCGGGTCCGAAACCCGAACATCCGCTCGTCCCTATAGTAGTAGTAGTTGTAGTAGTATCTATTATTTAAATGTCTATCAAACCAGACATACACTTTACTCTCAGCAACCTCTGTGAGAAGATTTTGTACCACATTTTGTACTACTTACAGTGTTCTGTGTGTCAGAGAGTCATGAGAACAGAAGGTGAGGGGGTGTCCTTAACAGAACCTGGGTTTGAAAAATAAAAAAAAGTTCCAAAGATTTAAATTTTCTCCAATCTATATTTTTGCAAGTGACCTGGTATGATGTGGGAGAAGGGACACACAATTGTCTTCCTCTTTTTCTGCTCTGCCAGGCCAGTGCTCAGATCAAGGGTCTGGTAAGGGATTTTCGGTGGGGCCCTTTTTTTTTTCCTTTTTTGACATGGGATCCACCTAAAATTCCTACCACACCTAAAGGGTCTGTTATGAATTTTGAAGGGACCACACAACTTTTTTTTGGCTTTGGGTTCCCCTCTAAAATTACTAACAGACATAAACGGCCTGGTATGAATTTGAGGGACCCCATGCTCTTTTTTATTTTCATGTTTAACAACATACTAAACTCTGTCCAAATAGATTTGAATGGATCCAAATTCCAAAAAAGAAAACTACTAATCTATCTGAATTCCAAAAAAAACAAATATCAAACAGATCTGAATTTCAGAAAAAAATCTGAAACAAAATAAAAACAAAATGAACTTTTTGGCCATGGCAGTTTTTTTTATTTCTACTGGAATACCAGAATCAACTATAGACATAATTTTTGGATAGGGTGGAGAAAGATTAGAGCCTTAGTTAGCTCAATAATGCTAAGTTCCAAGAAGACCAGCACATCAGAAATAAAGCAAGTGGATTCAACTTTATCTGTATGACAAACTGATGATGTTTAGGCATCATTCGGGCCGCTTTATTAAGATAACACCTTGTTTAAGAGGTCCTGCATGTCCTTGAAAGTTTATTAGTATATTGTACATGTAAGGTTTATTCTACTTGTTCCATTCATGGTGCACTGTAGTTTATCCATTATTGTTGTATACGGTCCTACAATCGCCTTCACCCAACCCAACACTGAGGACCATCTGGGGTATGAGTGTTTTTATTTTTTGACACACAAATAAAAGCAATTGCCCTTAATTTCTGTCCCAGTAACAGTGGGGACCAGGACAGAAAGCGAGAGACACCTCTATCCAATAGAGATCAAGATAGCGACAGTGTATGAATAAATCAATCATGTTTTGGCTTTGGTTACACCTTACGTCTCCATTACAGTTGATATAAGATAAAAATCAAATTAACAGTAAGCATTTAATAACCTTTTTTCTGTTTATTTCCTGGACCTGTTTTTTTATTCTTTCCCTTTTTTTCATTTAGATGATCATTTTTGGCTTATTTCACTTACTCTTATATATGTTTAACAATATTACTGAAAAAGCAATGATGCACTTTACATTTCACTTCCTTCACTTTTCTTTGTTCCCTTACTTTGCCTTTGTCTGTTAAAAGCCTGCTGAATCCTAGAATAAATATTTTCTCTCCTTTGTAGAAGCTTGATGTAAGTAGTGTTTACATAAAAAGTAGAAATGTTCTGCACAGTATGTGATTTCTGCCTGCTTTCAGATCATCCAAATTATTGGCGCTGCTGACAAGGATATGTCACCTGCAGGGCAGAGATTTTCCTTCAGACTGCCACCTGATGGTTCCACAAACCCCAATTTTACCATCCATGACTATAAAAGTAAGAATCCTGATTACATACATTTTCTATTCTCAAATTCTGACATGCATTAGTGTTTCAGGAAGCAAACAAATATCTTTGATCTATGCCTGTACACACTGTTGTCATTTTATTTGTTTTCTATCTTATCACAGCTGTTTTATGATAAATGTATATTTGTTTCACGGGAATATCTCACAAATGAAATTTAGACTTTATATTAAATGAAAAATATGTCTATTGTCTAAGATTTCAGTATCATGCTATTTATCTTCTGTGTAGAAGTTCTTCCTTTATAAATATTTCTGACATTTTATGTTAAGATTATTAGTGGGTTTTAATGGCATGGATATCACTTAAAAATCCAACACAGGCTCCTGTTTAGGATAATTGTCTAATATGAATGTTGGGGAGATTCTATGCCATTTTTTGTAAGAGGTTGCCCCTTAAAATGTATCAGACCCTTATCCAGGCCTGAAGCCTAGGTGGTCAGGAAAGGTAAGGCAGTGAGCATATGCATCCCTAATTTTGAACCATACCAGACCCCATTTCCTCCTCTCCACAATGTTGGCCCAGTGGATGTTGGAGTCTGTGGAAGGGGTAACTTATTGTAATAAAACATATGCACTCATATGAAACATAGCAGGCCTTGTAGAAAAAAGGGACAGGTATGAATTTTGAGGGGGGAACCTCATGCACAAAATGGTGTGGTGACGCTCCATGTTAGACCCTATCCAGTTATGTAGCCTGGCTGGCCATAAAAAGAAACAGCAATAAACATGCATTTCCCTCCTGAACCATACCATATTTTATAACTACCCCGAATACCAGAGGAGGCGTCTCTAAATTTTAAACAAATTTTCATGCCAAATTACATTTTAAAAATTCCATATATATGCAAAAATGGGAGGAGGATCATAGTATAATAGTTATTGTGGAATCCCAGTGGCTCACAGCTTTCAAAGCCAATCAATCTGCTTTCAAATGTATTAATCAGTGGAAAATGTCTCAAAATATTTTTTAAGATGGTATCTTACCCCATGCCGCTTATCAAAAAGTTCACCATGACCCTTCTTATGTATTATTTGTTTGTAGTTATCTTCAAGAAATTTGGTTCAGTGTATCTTTTTCATATTTCCTGAAAATCTTTAGAAAAAAACTATTGTTTAAAAAAAGGAACATAGCCTACAGTATTATTTACTCTGTTGACAAGATAATCAAATTGTGATGTGAAAAAACTGTGAAAGTGAACTGGTAAAAAACAGTATAAAAGACTACTTACAAGTTTACTTTCCTAATACACTATAGTAGTAATTCCACCCTTTTGTTATACATCAGGATTTAATTAGAATGGTTTGTAGTATGAATAAGGCCCCTGTGAGGGCTGAAACGCCAATCTGAAACGTCAAATTGTTAATCTGTTACCGTCACAATTAATCACATCAATGGATTCCCTGAGTGCTGGTATTTTTTTCTTTTTATGATTACTTAGAATCCCATTGTAAGCACTGAGATTTCCCCTATCCCTGTAATGTAATTTGCCAAATAAGGGTGCCACATGCAAAATGGTTAGTTTATCCTTTATCAGTTAACAGAACAAATAATTTGATGGCCAAACACATGCTTCCAGGTGAACCTTGGCTTAGCATGAACATATGGATTCACTGTGAGTTCAAACTCAGCTTGAATTGACTTGCTTATCAATATTTTAACATTCCTCACAGATCAAAACAAAATGAACTTGCATGTTGCTGAGTGTCCATGCCTACCAAGCCATTTGTAGGATATATTTTCCATGGAATATGTATGTGTTTGTCGGTCTATGTAGTATAGTACAATTTGTGTTTGGTCTATAAGCGCAAATGTTCAAGAATAAACCCTGCATGGACAAACTCTAAATCAGGTTTTATTGGATTTAGACTTGAAAAACCTAGAGTATGTCACTTATCTGTTTTAGTGCATCATTTATTACTAAACATACCATCTTAAATATGCTGGAGGGGACAACTGAGACAAAGAGATTAGAACATCCTATTTAGAACTATCTTATGCCAAAAAAGAAAAGTAATGTCATGAAAAGGGGATATTTCAAATGTACTTTGTTGTGTATAAATGTCACAATCACCAGCTTGGTGATAAATGAAGCTTCAGGAAAAAGGCCAAACACACTGATTCCTGTAAAAAAGTGTTCTGTACAGCAATACATCAAAAACCTTAGAGGTTTTATTAGCATTTCAGTTTGCTAAAAAGAAAATCACTTTACAGGAGTCGTATACAGTATGTTAGAAAACAAAAACAAGAGACAATATTATCATACAAGTTTTTTTCATATTGATGACAGTAAAAAAGACCAGATCATTTATACTTTTCATAAACGTGCAATCTAAATTTAATATTTTATTTAAAAAAAATACGTAGGCTTTTATTTAAAGTTATATGAGTAGGGTTGATTTACTGAAGAAGAACAGGTTCACTTAGAAAACTGAATGTTCTTTTAGCAAAATGAATGATCACTGATTACCAAATGCCTTGAAACTAAAATCAACCAATCAGGTGCTGAGATCACGTTAGGTGACTGTTTCAGCCAATCCCCATAACTTCCGGGAGTCCGCTGTCAAAATTCGGATTCGGGCCGGACAGTCACAAGTTCGCTGTCCGGCGCCGGATTTCGGATGTTTGGGTCCGAACCCGAACATCCACTCATCACTATTTGGCAGTATGTAATGTATGTGCAAATTTGAGCTTTTGCTTTAAAATTAAATCATGAGTCAAAATACTTCCTAGGTTACTTATGAAACCTTGAAGGCCCATTCCGCTATGCCAATGTGTTTGATGCCCATTTGATGTGTCAATGTCCATTTGAACATTCTATTATGGCCCATACATTTTCCACCTCTGCACAGCAGCACCACTGCCTTATGTTGTATAATGGAATTATGTGCATTTAAGTGCTAATGAGGAAATTAATAGGTTCACCTCTGCAATGCATGCATCAGCAAGCATTGCATTAATACACACTTGAGGTCCATTCATACCAAATGCATTGGGATGCTTTTTTAACACATTTCAAAGGCATAACAATCAAAAAAACATAATGAAAACCAATGAACATAGTTCATAACAGAATAATGCATTGTGTTGCTCAACCTTATTTTAGAGCATTGCAATGCTGCACAACATGCATAAACATGTGTATTAAAATTCAGTTCAATTCCATCCTTTACCAAAAAAGCAAAATGTGATCTCATAGGTTAACTTAAAAAAAATTCCCTGCAGGATAGTATAATGCAATGTATAGCAATATGGACCATAGTATTAGAGTAATGGTTTGCAATTCATATGCATTAGATACATATCGTGATGTGAATGGACCCTGGTAAGTGCAGCCTTAATAAAGTGGGAATCCGTTATGAATAATGAAGAGGTGCCACTTAACTTGAGCTTCACTGGAAAAGTTGATATTTGCATATACAGTTACTGTAGATGCTTATATCTCTGTATCTATTCTTTCAAATTGTATTGATTTTACTTAGAATGTCTATTGCATTTTTAATCATAAATTGAGAATCCAAAACAACTCAATATATGAATTTAGCTCAGCAAATAGGTAAGAGCCTTCCATTGAATGATTACTGCAGTGATTGTTTAATACGTTTCAGCCGGTAACAAGTTATTTACCTCTACCTTGTGACAGTAATAGATTCTAATTTCTTAACAACCCTATCAGAAGACATATTCTGTGATCATGCAAAAAATATAACTCTGTTTCAGAAGGGTCAAATTATTGCCCCTCCTAAAAACAACAAAAGGATGTTGCTGCAAACTAGTAAAATCAGGATAAGATCTGAATAATGCATTATTGAGATTTGGAAGGATAGTGGTGGACCATCATCTGCAAGGAAAACATTTTTGAAAAAGATTTTTGAATAATTGTGATTGAAAATCACTTTAACATTTGGTGAAATCAATTCATAAGAAATCAAGAGTAGAACTCATGGCTATGTTTAATAGTGAAAGTGAAGGCATTTCCGTAGACAAAATGTGAAATGATAGGTAGCCTTTAAGCCCATTTTTACCTTTGCAGAAGTTTTGTTTAAAGAAAATAAATGGCAACAATGAACACAAAGTGTACATGAGTAAGACATATGCAGTTGCTGTATATGAACACAGAAACTTGCTTTTTGTTTGCTTTTCTGTTCATTTCCTCATGGCTGCCTCTGTGCTTTGCAAGATCTGTGTAAATTATTGATAGTGGTAACCCCCCTTGGACAGGTCATCACTATATTAGCTAACAAAATATTAGAGTATGTGACTTTATAAGATGACTAGGAAGTGTATTTCAAGTTCCACTTGTTAGGAGATTTATAAAAATGTATTAAAATATAAATTGTTAGAAAAAACTGTATGCTATTTACCAAATGAGAGTAGGTCTAAAGATAAAACATAGTTCTAATTCCATATCGATGTTTGTTCCTTTTTTTGTTTGAATTTTTATCCTCAATTTATTGTCTTGCAGTTTATGCCATTTTATTTTATCTGTATATCTCTGTTATTTTCTGCCTCTTTTCTTTACTTTAATAAAAAAAAATAATAAAGGGAAAAAACATAACTGTATTTATTTATTTTTCAGACAACTCAGCTGGCATAGTTGCTCAAAGACATGGGTATAGTAGGAGACAGAAAGAATTCTACCTTCTTCCAGTGGTGGTAGAGGACAGCAGTTATCCAATTCAAAGCAGTACAAGCACATTGACCATTCGAGTATGCAGATGTGATTCAAGGGGAGTAGTCCTTTCTTGCAATGTGGACGCTATTTTTTTACCCGTTGGACTAAGCACAGGAGCTTTGATAGCAATTTTACTGTGTATCATCATACTTTTAGGTAGGTATTTTCAACTATAGTATAAGAGGCGATTCTTAAACTCAATTGTAGAATAAACCAATTCTGCACACTATCCCCTATATTTCTATATATTAGTTTAATACATGACATTCAGATTTAGCTGTGCATTTTTTTTTTACATAGTTAGTCAGGTTGATAAATGATACAAGTTCATTGAGTTCAACCAATAGAGAGAAAAAAAATTAGAAAACATCCATTAAGAAACATTTTCTCCAGTTGCTCTAGAAGAAGGCTAAAGAAAACCCTTATAAGGCATGGTTCAATTTGCTTCCACAAGAAAAAAAAATCCTTCCTGATCCTTGAAAGCAATTGCAGATTCCTTGGATCAACAGTCATTGGTTTTAATACTTATAACATATCAATATCTATTTAAATTATGAGCATTTAGGCTTGTGCTCAGATATTTTATCTAGATCTTAAGGTAGCCTGCTGCACATCTTCACAGCTTAACTGTGAAGAAGCCTTTACATATGCACCTCTTTTCCTCCAGAGACAAATAGTGATCCCTTTGCAGTGACCTAAAGGCAAATAACTTTGACCCAAATCCACCATATAGACCATTTATGTATTTATTCATGGTGATTGTATCCCCATTAATTGTTTCTTTTCTGCACTCTCTGCAATTTGACAGCATACTTTTTGTGTATCTGTATTTACCTGCTTAATATTTCCAGTAGCTTTGTATATTCCATGAATTAAGAAACTCATCTAAGAATTTCTTGAATCTATTGATGCTTTCAGTGGATACCAATGACTATGGAAGGGAGTTTCACATTTTTACTACTCTCACAGTAAAGAAACCCTTGCACAGTTTTAGATTGAATAACCTCTCGTCCAACCTCTTGCTGTGTCCTCATGTCAGCAATAGAGATCTAAACACTTTATCCCTGATATTGTGGTTCCCATTAATGATTTTAGAAAGAGCAATTAAGTCCCCTCTTAAGTGCTTCCTTACTTAAGAGAACAAGTTTAGCTCAGGCCCCCTTTCCCCTTTGTTAGTTTTTTAGCCTTGCTGCATACTCTGTCAAGTTTGAGTAAGGATTGGTGGCCAAAACTGAACTGCATAGTCAGGATGAGGACAAACCAATGATTCATAAAGTGGTAGAACCAAAATTTTTTGCCAACATCTTTTTAATGCAGAATAGTATCCTACTTGTTTTACTGGCCACTTCTTGGTATTGCATGTTACTGAGCAATCTGTAATCTATGAAGACTCTAAGGTCTTTCTCTATGTCTGACTTCCACAGTGTGTTTATCCTTGCATTTTCCAATATTAAATCACATTTGCCATCTTGATTCCCATACCTTAATTTTATTTAGATGCTGAAGTGAAGTTATATCTTATTGGAAAGTTACAGCCCTGCACAGTGTCATCCACAAACAGTGAGACTGAGCTGCTTATTCTAATTTCTATGTCATCTATGAAAATAAATATAATTGGTCTCAGGATCCTCAGGCACCCCACTCACAACTTTTGCCTAATTAAAAAATAAGTTATTTATTACTACCCTCTGAATTCATTCCTGTATCCAGTTTTCCATTCATGCACATATCTAATCCGTTAGAGTTTATTTTGTTAATTATACTTTTGTGGGGTACTGTCAATCTGCCATTTTCCCAATCAATTTCAAAATAGTGATTAATTAAGACATTGAGGAACCTTCCCTCTATTTGGCCTTGTGAGAATAGTTGTCTCCTCCTTCTCCGTTATGTTCAGGGACCAGTAGCATGTTCCCATTTGTAGTTTTTTTGTTCCTTTTTATCTCAAACCATATAGTTCCATCACTGTCTTTAATCCCATAATTTATGTCATTGCACACACTCACTTTAAAATCATTCTTGATATACAGGCATACCTCTCACCCCCTTTTTCTTTCCCTATTCCTTTGAAATGATGTATATCCCCTGATATTTGCAGCCTAGTCATTTAAGTCATCCAACCAGGTTTTCAATATTCCCACTGAGTCATATGTAATTGCATATTCCAGATTAAGATTTAGCAATGCTTTATGCAAGGCAAGATTAGATCTCTCTCGGGAGTCTATACCTCCTACAAGAGAGAAATTTCCTTGCTTTAGAAACTGTATCTGGGCATTGTATGCTATAATTAAATCCTTGGTCTAGCAGAACTCTCAAATCCATCTCAATAATGGGCTCTCCCAATTGTACTCTCCCTAGAGTGTAAGATGCATTCATGTTGTTAGCATCTAAGCGCATAGTTTTACAATTATCATCGTTTAACTTAATTTGCCACATAGTTTATAAATAGGATAAAAGTATGGATCCCAAGATTGAACTTTGGCATACACTACTACAAAACTTGATCCATTAAGAGTATGAATCATTAACAAGTACTTTTTGAATACCATCTTTAAAACAGTTTTTCTATCCAGTTATAGACTTAATTATCTAAACCTATAAACCTTAAGTCACAGATTATCTGTCTGTGAGGAAATGTGTAAAATGCTTTTGCAAAGTCCAAGGATACTATATTCACAGCCACTCCTCTGTCCAGGTTATTGTTTATTTCCTTTTAAAAGAAAGTAGATTTGTTTGACAACTTTGGTCTTTAGTGAAATCATGCTGACTATGTTTCCTTATATTGTTTTTTTTAGCAAAAAACGTATGTGTGTAGTCTTTTGTGAAACTCTTTTGTGAAAATGTATGACTATAGAAGTTAAGGTTAAAGGTCTGTAGTGACTTGGTAAAAACATTGATATCTTTCTAAATATAAACACCACATTGTCCTTGAACCAATTCATTGCTACCAAACCTGTCATTAAAGAGTCTCTAAAAATTAGAAATAATGGCTTTGATAAAACAGAACTCAACTCTTTGAGGACTAATGGGTATATGCCACCTGGATCAGGTTCCTTGTTCACCTTAATTTTGGCTAGCTGTTTTTTGGCCAAATCAATGTTAAGCCATTTTAGCCTGTGGTACTATTATCCCCAATATGCACTCTATGTTCTATAAACACAGAGCTGAAAAAAGATTTAAAAGTTTTGGCTTCTATTTGTTCCCAGTCACCAATTCTATGTTATCTTTTACTGTTATTGAATGAATTTTTTTTTCTTCAGTATTTGTCTTGCACATTATTGAAACCTGTCGTTCTTTGTGATCTTTATTTCATTTTATATATTGTTATATTCTTTGTAACTGTCAAATTACTACAGTGTTACATTTTTACATTTTTAAAACGACTTTAGGACCATCTGACTGCAGATGGAGTCCGCAGAGCAAATCCTGTAGGACCAA
>JAEOBE010031453.1:0-10198 GCA_022657655.1 Phrynoglossus myanhessei | reverse complement strand
TAATTCCAATATATACACCATAGTTTGTAGATGCTAGAACTTTCCCATAAACCAATTAATTTGCACTTATTGGAATTTTTTTTCACAAGACATGTAAGACAATACATTTAGGTCAAAATTTATGATGAACTTTGATTTTATTGACTTTTTTCAAATTTTTATTTTTAAAAAAAGTTTTGCTTGTTTTTTCCATTATATAGCAAAAAATAAAGACCCAGCGGTGACCAAATGCCACCAAAAGAAAGCTCTATTTGTGGGATAAAAAGGAAGTAAATTTCGTTTGGGTGGAGTGTTGCATGACCAAGAAATGGCCAGTTAAATTAAAAGAGTGCTGAATGTCAAAAAAGGGCCTGATCCTAATGCAGCATTAGACCTGAGAGCTGAAGTGGTTAAATTAGTGTGAAACTGCATAGAGATTTGCAGCCAATTTGCACTTAGCAATAGAGCTTTGGTCAAAGAGAACACAGAATGATATCTTCATTCAAGGGAAATGCTGAAACCACCTTCAGAAGTAATGAAGTTCTAGAGCAGGGGTAATGAAATAAAATTCATGGAGGTCCGGTGAGCATAATTTTCATCGAGCCAAGGTCCGAATCGCACAAAAAAAACTTCCATACCAGAAACTGCCCACAGACATCACTTTAAAAGCCCTTGCTGCTCATCAGTTTAGTGCTAGAAGTGATATATGGCCCTAGAACTATTCCTTACATGCTGACGTTTGCAGTGATATGTAACATGTATGTCGCAATTATTGTTTTTGTACATGACCGTAAACCTATGCATGCTAGAGTTTGTGTGTGCGCGTGTTGGGAAGGGGGGCAGCGGGGACTTAATTTTGTTTATTAATTTATTTTTATATGTGACTTTTTTACCTTAATTTTTTTTTTACACTTAACTTTATTGCTATCACATACAGGGGGACTAATAAGCCCCCTGTGTGATAGCACTGAAATACAGTGACGGGTCTTCTTTACGGAGACATCAGGGGTCTATTAGACCCCTAATGTCACCATGGGACCCTGAAAAGTTAATGAAGGAGAGATCTTCATTAGCTGCAAAGCTGTTATTTCTCTGGCTTCTTCATGGGGGTTGTGAGCTCTATTTACTTTGATTAGGGTGGGGGTGTAGTATGGGGCTGGGGGGAGAGATTGCTGTGTTCCGATCTCTTTCCCCATTTTACACTGATAGAGGAGAGATCACAGATGACCTCTACTCTGCTTTATTTACATTTGTGAATTTCTGTGATGTCACAACAATCACATGATACAGAGCCAATCTGATTGGCTCTGTTCAATGAATGGTGGACTTCCTGTCTAATGGACAGCGAGTAAACTTTTTTTTCTTTTATGCGACTCCTGCCGGCCAGCCATATGTGCCGGTCAGCAGGTGTTCACTCCATTGGCGGCTGTGGTTTGGACCCTTACAGAGTTCCACCATGTACTGAGCCCTGGTCCAGGGCGATGATCCAACTTATCTTTATGCAAAATCAAGAAGGGGGACTTAAGGTCGCTAGTTCTGAATGAACCAAGATGATCGCCACCAAAAAACACCACCTACTGAGAGGGCAAGGCCATTGGAAGTCCCCTGTTCCTCCCAAACAGAAAGTCCTGACGGACCGAGATCCCACAGAGACAAGGAGTTTGAAACGGTGAATCAATGAGGGTAACACCCTGAAGGGAAGTGCAGATCAGAGGATCGAAAGCTAAAGGCCTCTGGAAGAGAATGGCTAGGCCAAAAACTGTCCCTTGATTGCACTCAAGGCTAAACCTTGATCCACCCCCTGTTGGAGAAAGGTTAAATTCAAGGAATAGGCAGTACGTGTGGAGACACGGGAAGGGCCTCACACCACCCAAAAAAGTCTTCCACGTACGGTGATATATCTCACGAGAAGTGGACTGCGTGCTGTAAGAATAATGTGATCAACGAGTCGGATAGCTCCCTAGCCCTCAGAACCTCGCTTTCAACAGCCACGCTGTTAAGCAACCATGAGGCAGGATGGAAAGGGGAATCCTGAGAAGAAGATCTGGGGAAGAGGAAAGGTCCAAGGGGCATTGGCTAGCAGCCAAACTCAATCCACGTACCAAGACCTCCCGAGGCTAAACTTGGGCTATTGAGATCACCAAAATGCCCTCACCTGTTATCATGTGAAGAAGGCATGCAAGGTGTTTGACAAGCAGAAACGCGTATAGCAGCCGTCGCCTCCATTCCTTAGACCTGGCCACAAACCTGTCCATTTTGCTGTTGAAACAGGATGTCAGAATGTCAACGTCTGGAGACCATCAACGAAGACAAATTTGGTGAAACACTTCCAGGGTGTAGAGACCAATCCTCCGGATCCAGGGATTGTCGACTGCAATAATTGGTCTGCCAGTTGTTGACCCCTGGAACGTACACCACAGCCAGAGCGAGAACAGTGTTTTCTACCCAAGACAATCACCAACAACTACAGAGCTGCTATAACAATCTTCATGCCTCCTTGATGGCTGACATAAGCCAGTGCCATAGCATTAGCAGACTGTACCATAACAGATGTTCCTGAAGACATGTTGTCCAAAGGAAGATAGACAACTGGACTGTTTGAAGTTCCAACACATTTATCGGCAAGGAGAACTCCTCCACCGACCAGCAACTCTGAGCAGACCTGCTTCCCAGATCACCCCACCCTGAACAGTCACTGACCCCACTGTCCAGCAGAGGGGGGAAAGGGATGTCCGTATTGAAGAGTCGTAGAGCGGAATCACCACAGGAGGGAAATCCTCACCAGTCGTCCGCTCTGAATCTCCCTGTCCAAAGACCAGGGAGACTTATCCCACTTAGAGAGAATATCCCCTTTCAGGATTCAGGACTCTGGTATGGTGTTCAACATAGGGCACTGCCTAAAAAGACACCACCATCAACCCCAGCAGCTGCAAGTATGAACGGATTTAATGACCACCTGCAGGATCGATGAATCCTGACCCAAGCGTGGAGCTTTAGAAGCTTCTCCACTAGTAGAAACATCTTGGCCAGAGAAGTGTCCAGAACTAGGATGACATACTCCAGCCATGTAAATGGGGAAAGAGAGGACCTCTGCCTGTCCAAAATGCATCAGACTTCTTCCACCGTCAGTTCCACAATGTTCAGATTGAGCAACAACTCTAAATTGTAGTTGGCTGCAACAGCCATGACTGAATGGATCAACTCCAAACAAAACTTACACACCTTTAGAAGGAGTTCAACTTCTTGAATCCAAGATAGAGGAATCGAGAACTCAGGAGACTGACACACGGGACATGCAGAAGAAGACTTCTCAGGGTCCTTGGTGTGCTCAAAGTGCCAGGGCCCATTTGCCCCCTGAAGAGGCAGGAGTTCTTGGAGGGCTTGGAGCCTTTGGAAGAAAGGTATTCTTAACCCCAGTGAGATTTTTAAGAATCTCTTTCAGAGAGGCCCTCAACAAACGATCCCGGGTAGAGGGTCTTCACCAAGAGCCTCTTTAGTAGCCTGATCACCACGTCAACCAATGCAGGTGGTGCAGAGTAACCGCTGACACAATAATCTTAGAGACCAAAAGGCCAGAATCCAAGGCTGGGCTGCAAATCTACTGCAGCCCATAAATATGATGATCTGACAATCCACATAATCCGAAGAATCTGGCAGCTTGGCAGAGCCCTCCTGCAAAAATCTTTGCCTATTCGGTTAAGGTCTGAGAAACCGAAGCCATAATCATACGCAACAAGATCCCATCAATGGAGGAAAAGGTCTGAGCCATGGCCTCCATGGAATAAAACAAGTGCTGCAGGCAAGAGGAGGTCAGTGCAGTGCTCCCAATCAAGCACTGCCGGCTCCAACACACACACAGTACCAGTTGAACATGCTAGGGACACCCCCCATTACACAGTCATCCCAAGGGACATCCAGGGTCCCAGGAGAAGTGGTGGAAGATCAGCCCACAGACATTACCCACTCTGCAGGCGGTGAGGGTCAGAGGACCTATACTTACTAAATTCAGGAGTCCTACCAACACCACCTTACTGAACCACTAACAAATGACTCTGGAGGTGACGGCAGCCATCCATCCCTCTGCGAGATGGACATCGACTACAGCACTCCTGCTGTGGGAAGGATGATCACCTCCGGATTATGTCAAGGTGCCGACCACCTGTGTGGGGTACCTTGACTGAGCAGTGAGACCCCCAGTCATACGCACCACCACCGTGCCAAACTCACAGGTTGCGTCATAACAGAGCCATTGCAGAACTACTGGATCGGAACTGCATGAAGTTGTAGGCCAAGCAGGGAAAGACTTCAAGGATCTAAAACATCCAGCATGTCACCCAACTGGCAGTTGCTTGAAGATCAAACTCGAAGGAAAAGAGTGACGAGAAAAAACAAAAAATGAAACGGAAGAATTCCGACATAGAATTCTGATGTCCTTACTCCTGATGCTAGACAAAAAAAACCTTTCAACAGGTGGGGGGTTTGGCCCCCAACAGGTGGCTAGTGTCCTTCTCTTGCAGGTGGCACCAAACCCTATGGTTCCAGATCATAGATCTTCAGTGGCCCAGTCATTCAATGAACGCAAGAGAAAATCTCTATTTGCAGAGACAAAAATATTACCAAATTATGAGTCCTATAAGAGCTTCCCATCAAGAGCCAGCTTTAGGTACTCCTAGATATGACAAACTATGGCATAAGATGTAATCTAATCTAATATCAACCAATCATAAAGCACTGTGCACGCACTCATGACAAAAGTTTTATCTTCATCAGAAGCCATCAGTCATGGCAAAAAAAAACTATTTGCCCCATCAATTTTTCCTTTGAAGCTGTTTGACCAGGACCTGTTGGCACAGATTACATAAGGCATGCAATCATCTTTTAGACCAATACAATATACATATTGTTGTTTAACTTCTGAAGTAATAGAATGAATAATAAATAAATACCTTGTATCTTTCTTAATTGAAGTAAGCATCTCTTCTAATGCCCCAACAAACTAGAAAAATATGAAGAAAGAAGAGTCAAAGCAAGGCAAACTGTACCAATTGTTCATATGCATTTGTGTTTTGTGATTTTGCGATTTGAGTGATTTAAGTGATTTTGCCACTTCTGTCATGTGTTTGATAACCGTAATTTCCATCTTCTTCATTCATTGTATCCACACATTATACATTGCTTTTTAAAGGACAAAATGATGTGACATATCCAAACAAAGATTGTTATTTTTTAAGCAGCATTTTTAAAGATAATACAAAAAAACCCCAAAAAAACAACTTTTTTTTCACAGTTCTGGCAATAATAATGTCTATCTCATTAATATAGCTAAAAAAAAAGTAATTTCTAATAAATTCATTTATTTGTCCCGATTAATCTGGTATATCATATGTCTGGGATTTAGGTTTATTTTTGGAGTTATAGGTCACAAAATACAAGGAGTGAAATACAATTTTACTTTAGAATGTGGTGAACTTTAACAGCATCGCTGTGATTGACTACTGAAGTGATCACATGTGCTGGGACCCCGAGATTTGCTATTGTTATTTAGGTTTTTATATTTACTTTTTTACTCTAATTTTTCAGTCTTTGGGGAAATATCCGACTGATCTGAACAAACCATTGATATTTCCCTTTGAGAAAAAAAAATTGAGAGCATAGCACTGAATGAACAGAAAGCGCACAATATAGAGACTTTCTGTTCATGCATAAAATGGGCATAGAAAATAAGTTACTATCAGCACATTTATAAATGGACAAGAAGCCTCAATGTTAAGAAGCCTTCTGTTCATTCATAAAATGAGCAAATTATAAATATTTAGAATTTTCCCATTCATGACTGAACATGAAATGATGTAGTCGCTCCCTTTACATTCATATGTTGAAGACCCAGTATTCACAGAATTCGGTGTCCCTAGTTGACCTCAGTATTGATCACTAGTGTGTGTAAACACAGGGAACAATCAGTAACTATCTGAAGTAGTTACCAATATGTCCCTCTGCTGTGGAGCTACACCACCGACACCTGATTGTCGGAAATAGCTCCCACACAGCTGGGCTTTCCTCCCACTGGGAGGTCCCGGGGTATTAGTGGGGGCTCAGACCTGCAAAATGCGGTCAGCTTCCAAGTAGGTAGGGAAAGCTGGCTGTGTGGGAGTAGTGGTGGGATGTGGTGGTCAGCATTGGAAGTGTCAGGGGAGGGTGGGGGGATTGCAGCTGCTCTCCTCCCTACTGGGTATCAACTTCAGGGGTCTGTATCCACCAAATCTCTGCTGGGAGCAGAGGCATTGGGGGAACACAGATGCCTTAAAGGGCTGGCTCCCTGAGGGGAGGAGACCTGTAGAAGCCCATGACGGGATTATCCCATCATAGCTCAAGTGGAAAATAAAAATGTGATGGGATAAACCCGTCATGGGTCAGGAGGGGGTAAACTGCGATAACAAGGCACCTACCATGCTATCCTCCTAGCTGCTTATCAGGATTGAAATATGGAAGCCGCTTACTTTTTTTTGTTTAAGGAGAATGGTGCAGAGCTGTCACCCTTATTTACTATACAGTTCTGCAGTGGTAGTTACTATATCTTTGTCCTGACAGAAAATATATATATTAAAGAAATTACTGATCTGTGATAACCTTAGTGTGTTATGTTTATGGCCTATTGGGAGTCACTGACACCGCTATATACATCACTCTTTATTGTAGTTCCACTGGTAAGCTACAGCCACAAAAACCTTTACTGATGTTTCTAAGCATATCTTAAAGGTGTGTGTATGCTTCTGCATACTTTATTACATTTGATCAAAATATGCCTTCTAAGTGTTAAAATGCCCATCTGTGTATCACTATTGATAAATAAATACAGTGCTAACTTACACGCTAAAGTGTATTATAGTGAACCACTAGCCTCTATTATCAAATGTATCCATATAAAGATTATTACAATAAAGTGCTTCATTCAAACACCAACATGTAATTTCTATACTATATCAGTAAACTGTGCAAAACACGAGCTAAGAAATGTTCACGTGCGACTAAAGAAATCTTTACAAAAAAGCATTTTTTGTTTTTTTTTTTAAATTTCTTCCAAGTTGTCTTAGGGCTAAACCCAAGAAGTTCAAAGTGTGTATGACTAACATGTATCCACATAAACCCCCCTTGTAGTAGACCATTGTCACACTGCAAGGGTTAACTACTTGTTTTTGTGTAGGCGACCACTGTAAAGGATTTTTACGTACCTAATTCTGGCAGTCAGAGGCTGAATGACTTCATCACATTCAAAGAAAGGCCCATAGCTCTGTATTGTCAATGACGAAACGAAGGGTCAGTCCACAAGCTGGAGCCAGGGGAAGATGAGGTAAGTGATGACTGCCAGGAGAGTGCAGATCAAAAGTTTTCTTTACAATACTATTAGGTATAAAGGACCAGTTAAACCTTACAGTGGAGGGGCAACCCTACCGCAAGGGGCTTTTTTCCCCCTGGATATGGGCTTTGAATGCTAAGGCCGACTTTGCACCGACAGTGTACAGCACTCGTATGTCGGGTGCAAGGAAACAAACAGATTACGAGTGCAGACGCCCAACGACCACATAAGGCTTCTGTACCCGACATACAAGTGTACCTATGCTTGTATGTTCGTGGTGCAGTCTGAAACGGTTCCATTCAAAAGAATGAGACCGTACTTCAAGCACAGAAATGATGCAATGTGAACCCAGCCAAATAATATTCCATTTTACTTGTGAACACAAAAACACTTTATTATAATAACCTTTATATGGATGCATTTGATAGTAGACATTATTGTGTCATTAAAATGCACTTTAAGGTTTAGGTTACTGTTTTGTTTTTTGTTTTTTTAAATGAATTTCTGCCAATATCATATAGATATTCAAATGACAGCTTAGATTTTTTTTTTCCATTTATTGATCTAGGGAACAGCATGGAGTATATCATTTTTTATCTTCTGCATTAGCATTCCAAACAGTAAACACAAGCATATCAAACTGTTTTTTTTCTTTTTATTTTGCTGAGGTGGGCGACTGTCAATTTCCTGTTATGACGTGTACCAAAGTGTTGCCTTGCAGGTATGTTTGCTAGAAGATAATTTAATATCTTCAATGGTTGGTTCTTAAGTTTTCTTGCAAAGAACTGTTTGGTTCTCACAATGTCAGAAATTAGCCAAACGTGAACAGTGCTTCTAGAATCCAATATACCAGTAAACCTTTTCAGGTGTCCAAAGTTCATTCCTAACCTGAAATTTAAAATACATGAGGTTATTCTCTGAGTCGGCAGCAAAGTCACCTCCTCGGTAGTACTGACACCTAGTGGATAGGAAACAGCATACACAATGATCTACAGATTGGATTGTTGAAAATGCAGTTAAGCTGGGTATAGAGGAATCGATCGATTGATGGACCGTCAATTTTCGTGCGACCGAATGAACGCTTCGTTTGGATTGGTAGATTTTTTTTCTCAGATTGTTCAACCCTTATGTTACAGTAAATTGAACGATAATGGCATACACTAGTCGGCCGTCGAACGGTCAACAGAGGTTTGTTGTGCAGCACAACAAACCTTTGTCGGCTGAATATCGTATCTAACGTTTGTACGAATGTTCAGATATTTGAACAATCACATCAATTTCAACTTCAACATTTTTTCAATTAAAATCTGGGAGCTGGCAAGAATGTCATGAAAAAGATACAAAGTCTAGTACTTGGGTTTGATAGTGGATGCGTAGTGGTCGTGGATTTTTGCATGTGTATATATGTTTACACCTACAAACACAATACGGTGCAATGACTGTTTAGTGGACTGTTTATCAAATAGAACAGTTGATAACAATATTGAATATAATTGAGGACATTTCACATTGTTTATGGGATACACATCAATTTTAGATTTATTCATTTTTTCAGCGCTGTGTTTTTTGGTTTATAAGATTATAGGAAGAAACAGAAGACTGGTAAATAAAAGATGGAACCATCTCTCTTAAAGGTTAGATGTAAATGACCCCTAAATGTAAAGTGTATTTCCACCTTCACGGTCAAAAGATATATGTTGTGTGCAATATTGAGATATGAAACAGGTGTATGAATGATGTATAGAGAGGGCTAAGGAGATGCTAGCAATGATGAGAGTGTGTTGTTCTTCCAGTGATAAAAACGATAGCAGAAATATTCTCTCATATAGCAATAGTATACTTCTCCCTGACTTCGGCTCCCTTTAACTTGGTGCATTACGTTTTTTCCCTCACCAAAAATGCATCCCAATGTCTATATATGGGATTTCTGGGCTCTATTCACACTAGTGAAGTCTGTTCCAGTTCAGAGGGAAAAAAAACTGCCTGTCACATATCCTCTGCACCTGAAAGGCCAATAAGGAATAAGTAAAATGTTTTTAAAAAACTGCGCTGGAATATATCAAAAACATGTCATGAACGAGTCAAAAATACAGATCTGGTTTAGCTGTAGTGTGAATGAGCCTTAAAGAACTCCAGGCAGATGAAAAATTAAACCTCTGTAGCAGAGCTACCCCCACACGGCAAGAATTAAGAGCTTGTTTTGTTTAGGGTTTAACATAAAAAATGTATATTCATCCGATCTTCTATCCTGTGTGGCTTCTAGATCAGTCCCTGCAGCCTTTAAACCCCTCCACTCCAGTTGTGCAATTTCCCTCAATGTCCTAATGTCCAATGCAAGTCAGTGGATTTGTATTGAATGGGAGGCCATCAAAGGTCTTTAGAATGGGGAAGAAGAGGCTTTGGGGATCGGTCTAGCAACCAGGCGAGATCCAGGATCGGCTGAGCATAACTTTTTTATTTTAGACCCTAGACCAAAACAAGCACTTACCTATACAGAGCAGGGGGTAGCCCTGCTGCAAAGGTCGATTTTTCATATTCCTGAAGGTCTTCTTTACAAAGAGATCTAGACAAATGAAAGTACCTTGGCTTAAAGGAGAGTTGCGGGGAGAGTGAAATCTACTCTTTTGTTAGAGTAGACACGTGACAATGGATTTGTCACAGGTCAGCTCTATTAATCAGGAACTGAGCAATCACATACCGCTGATCGCTCCATCACACAATCTTTTCCCTGCAGAAAGCAGAAACTGTCAGTCACAGCTGCCTGCAAGGATTCCCCTCTCCCCTTTCTCTGCTTCTCCTGCAGTTTGAATAAAGGAGAAGATTCTTTTATCTGCAACTTGGTGTGTGCTGGTGACATTTCTGCCT
>JAEOBE010026020.1:0-10183 GCA_022657655.1 Phrynoglossus myanhessei | reverse complement strand
TAAAGCGCTGCGTAAAATTGTCGGCGCTATATAAATACCTGAAATAAATAAATAAATATGGAGAATTTCATCACTAATTGCCTCTGAAAGTCCTAGTTTTACTTGATGGACCTGAGCCTTTATGCAACGTTACCTACTATGTAGTTGCCTGATTATCTTTCTAGTTTAATTCTTTTCATGTTACTGACCCAAAACATGCACATATCAAAGGAAATTTGGAATACAAGGTCTGGATGAGTAAGAGCCCTTTAACATGGGCACCATCTATTCCATCAAATCAGAACAGGCATGGATGTCGCATATGTGATATAAGTGCGTAAATTTTTCCTCCATCTTGGGATGGGGAAAAAATGGACCAGTATAATTACTATGTGGACCTGGACTTAAACTTTACCCAAACGGACCTGAATGGACACAAATGTGGGCAGATGTAGGTTGCGACAGGTCTGCATACATCCAGCCACCCATAAATATGTCTGTCAGTTTTTTTTATCTGCATAATCATGGGTCAAAGGGCAGGTGAAAGGAGTTCAGTCAGTGAGTATGGAACCTATTGGATTATCATAACCGCTAGTTTTTGGTCTTTTGCAGCACTGGCAACCTATTGTATAAATTTCCTTCAGTACAGACTTGTAAATATCTGCATGAAAAGCAGCTTCAGCAGATAAATATGTTCAGATCTAGACTAAAGATGTGTATATACTGTATGTAGGGGTTTTTCCGATGCCTTATATCTACAAAGCAATAGGAAGTTCCTATAAAGCAGCCCCTATTATGTGTTAGTAAGGTTTTGCTCAGAGATGCAGCTGATATGTATTCTTTCCTCAGTCGACCTTTATCTCAGTGCCAGGGAAGGATTTATTACAACATGCAAGCCTTTAACAAAAGCATAACCAATTTTCTGCTTAATAATCTTTCCAAATGATTTATGCGAGTGTTAAATAATAACTGTGCATCTCGATGTGCTCTCAAGTCTGAAATTACAGACCTTCTCAAAACTGTTCTGGTAAACAGGACGACTGAAACATCAACAAGTAGTTTATAGTTCAAAGTAGCACATCTGCCTGCTGGATATTGTGCAAATGGAAAAAACCGATAAAATCCAAGGAGTTATTTTTGGATTTTTACTGTTTGTCATCAATGAGTTCTAAAAGCAGTAGAGGCCTAATAGAATGTTACTGCCTTTTGAGTTTATGTATTTCATATGAAAACAGAGAATGAGCTAAAGGAGTTGGATGTCATTCAACCATACCTCCCAACCATTCTTCATTTGCAGGGGCTCTCCCTGTTCTCAAACTAAGGCTGTGTATACATGGTTCGAAATACATCACCTGGCTGATTTTCGACCATTTCCAAACGTTTGGAAAACTGACAAAAGTCGGCTGTGTGTACGGCGTTACCAATTGAAAATCAGTGAAAAATGCCGTACGCACGGCCAATTGTCACCTGTGTTCTGAATGTTCGGAAACGGTCAAAAAAAAGGTCACAAACAGATTTTGAACCGTGTATAGCCACCCTAAAACCCTCTGTCCCTCTTTTACTCTGATGTCCCCATTTTTGGTCTGCTGTATATCTCTGATAAAAAAGTTTTCTTGCATCAATCAAAAGTGTCATACTTAAAACACCTAACACACTTAACCTTTTATTCATCCTCTAAATAATGCCATTTGTAATTTGAAAGGCTGGAATTAAGGAGAATAAGTGGCGGAAAAGAAGAACTTTTACGTTTAACAAATTACTACAGTATTTGCCAATTTTTTTTTCCATGTCATGGGGGGGGGGGGGTTGGGAGGGTCCTAAGCTGCCATACTTTGTACTTTTAGGATCCCTCTTCTTCATCTCAGGCTGTTGGAAGGTATGGTCCATCTTTTCTAGGACCCTATGATGTCTTTCGAGGTGGTGGAGGTTATTAACAGGGTCAGGTGTTTATATCCCACATCTATATGGTTCTATCATACAGTATTTTGTTGTTCCTATAGGAAACCGAGGCCCCACTCCTCAGTGATATGGAAGTCACTGAAATCCCAATGCTTTTAATGTATCAAAGGTGAAAACGTCTTTTGATGCAATAAAAGAGCATTGGACGAAATCTGGTGTGTTGGTGACTTTCATACTTCTGTCTTACGTCACGGTGCCAACAATGTTACAACACAGCACCCAGTTTCATGGAACCTTCCTAAAGACATCTGAATAAAGGTAAGTATATAAAAATGTGACATGATACTGAACATATGTTTAGAGTGGAATGCTAAAGCTCACAGGAACTACAGATGTTCTTAAATATCAAGGCTTGGGTGTTTTATGGAAGACCTCAAAGGCCCAGCTTGGTTTCCACAAATGATCTGTGTCTTAATAGAGCCTCCATAGGATTAGAAACCTGAGTTATATTGTGGGGAGAAATGGCATGAACAAATTGGAAAGTGGAACATAGGGGACTGGATGGGGAGTCGAGTGCTACAGTACTGTTGTTATTGTTTTGAGTTTGCAGAGGCATGGCATTAGTTTGTGTGAAAGCTTACACTTTGTCTTGGTGGATTCCACAGATGGAATTGGTGTTGTGCCTTATGCCCAGTGCTAACACTGACATCACGGGGACAAGTGTTGGGGTCCCAGTAAGCCCTAATCCTTGGGAGACCCAAAACAGTGGTGGAGTATGTCCACCACTCTTATAAAATGAGTAATTTCATAGGGCTATTTAATTATATATGAAGTGTTGTATGATGCAAGGATGTCACTGCTTTTGTTACATAGTCATTACTGGTCATACTTTAAGATGTCATGACATAAATATGCTGAACTTAAGGTCTCATTGACTTTCCATGAATCCCCAACTTCTTCTTAACAAGCACTTTGATGCAGGAAGTCATCCTAGCACAAGTGAATGAACTGACACGTCTACTGACAGGTGATAGAAAGCCAGTTCTTACATGTTCCTTGAAACACTGAACATTCCATAAAGCTGTTGTAGTGTTCCTTATTGAACTGCACCATCATAATTGCTCCCCACAACTCATCTGTATGATTTTGATTTTCTGCTGAGCTTTACTGCTTGGTTGGCTTTTCTAAGCCTTATATTTAACTGTTGTAATAGCTTTAACTTTTCAGCAGTGTAAATCTTGCTCTAACCAATTTTACTTTATGCAAGACAACAGCGGTTACACCTTCACTACCTCTAAAATATAAGCATAACATGTGAGCTGAAGTTACTGAAGCTTCAATATCATTAGAGATTTTACACTCATCAGAGCAAGGACAAAAAGTGCTGATGCAATGTATGTATGTGCAGAAAATAGATCTAGGTAGCAGAAAATCCTTCACCTATATCTAATGCTGTGGTACAGAGTAAAGGGTACTGTGATGGGTAGGGTGTGGATTATACTGTCACACAAAAATAATTGACTTTAAGCCCACAGTGAGAATTTTCAGTTGAACCGTGATCTGTTGGATCTAATTACTGTTGAGCAGAACACAGATTCTTTTACGAAGGTGCTTTGATGAATGAAGCTCATCATTTAGGGAGCTATAGTGATAGCTCAGAAGTCAACTTTTGATGGATTAGAATGCAAAGTCTGTTAAAAGTAGTTTGTTTGAATGCTGTGAGCTATTGTGTTGTATAAATAAGCTTTCAAATGTCAGATCCACATGTGTGACTTTATTAAGTGTCTATTTACCATAGCTCTCGGCCAGATTACTCAATGCAAACATTTGGGAAACTGTGAATTGCGTGTACAAAATTTCAGATGGATCGCCAAAACTATTTCTAAATCTTGGTGGAAGTGGTGGGATCGCAAAGCGCTGATAACCTAAAGAGAATCAGCATTTGTTCGACTTGTTCAAGAATATTTTGCCATATTTTTTTTTTGTTTCAAAGTTATTAGTCTCCGTGTTTAACTTTTTCCCTCTTTGCTTGTGTTTGACTGTTCAACTTGAGGCATGGGGGGGGGGGAAGAGAAAGGCTACCCGAATACCTGAAGTCTGACAGCTGGGTGAAGCTTTAGTAATAAACACTGTAAAATTCTCATTTTAAAGGACTACATTTTCAGATCCTTGCATAAGATTGTTTTTTTGTTAGTTCTCCTAGAATATCATTGGCAGAAGTGGAATGGTTAGCCAGCTTTGCAGCACATCAGCCTCGGCAGTTCGATTATGAAATGGGTTTATATAGGTCTACAGCCAGGACTACCAGGAAGCCAAGAAAACATTTTCTAAAGAAGAGACCTTTTGTTTATTTTTGTTTTTATATGTATGTTTTATATCTTTATTTTTCCCCCAGCTCAACCAGTTGTATGAGTAATTTCAGCTTGAGTTACTGAGGTTTGTAAACTCTGTTTTCCAGAAGAGTGGATATATTTAGCTTGATAAACATGTGAATAGGAAGCCGAAGCTAAAAAATAAATGGATAATTATATGCAATATACATAATAATTACCTTGCTAAAAAAAGAAAGGACTTTTTGTTAAATTATACAGTATAGCAACATTGAGAATGTCTTTAGTTGCTGACTATGGCAGAGAGAGTACACTGAGACTCATCGCTCTTCCCCACCTGGTGGATTTTTTACCTCTCTACATATTCCTGTGGTCTCTGCATACACCGTGGTGGGCTCTCAGGTGCCAAGGATCTCCTATGAGAGATTATTTCACTCAACCATGGCTTCCTGTATTCCTGTACCGGCAGAATACAGACCTTGGAGCTTTGAGGGCCTCTGCCATGAGGTGATGGCCGCCATGCAAGTGCCTGCCTTCCTCACCCTTTTGCGATCTTGCAGGATTCCACGCACTTGCTCAGCCTGGCGCCAGTAACTCTCACACATTCTCAGGAAGAACTATCCCTCTACAAACTCTTGCTGTTCTTACCAAACAAAGACAGATCTGCATCATATGTTTGCTAACTTGGAGCATGGATTTCATACCAGTTCTCTGCCTGCCGCTGCAGATATCTTTTCTCAGTCCTCACAGGTCTCCTTGCAGCTGGAGCCATTTTTCCTTGAGCCGTCATCTCCTCCTCCCTCTTCTGTCCCTGAGTGGTTTTTGAATCAGCAACCGGTGCCCTATCGGCCTGAGCGCCAGGGCCCAGCGTTGTCTGACAGAGCTCCCAAGATTCCACATTCTGCATGAGGCTCGACTGACAGTTAGTGGATGCCTACTTCCCCCCTCTCTCTCCCTCTGGAGATATAGTACAATGATGGTGTTGTTCTCCAACAGCGGTCAGAGCAGTGCTTCTGGAGTGTGAGCTTCCTGCCAATCCCTCGAGTGCCAGAGAGAATGTTCTTGCTCATTGATTCTATTCAGGATGCGATCCCTCCATCTTCACCAGTGTGTGTAGATCTGGAACTCCGCTGTCTGGACAACAGCCTTATGAACATAAGATCCCGAAGCTTCTCAATGCCATTACAATTCTTTGGCAGAAGACATCTGTTGGCCCGGCAATGCATACTGCTGGCCTTCTTTCTTCTCTGGGACACTTTCCTCTGGTCTACCCCCTCTTCTGGAGTTGTGACTACCGTTCAAGCAACTTTCATCTGGATCCGCACTTAGCTTCGACAGGTTCTGGTCCTCCTACTGAACACTCACCTAAATTTGACAATGATCTTCCTCCAGTTCTCCAGTACTCGATCTGGGGACTCCTTATTCCCCTTTTGCTGCTCTTCTTCTTGGTTATTCTTTCATTTCCTCTCTATTTCCCGCCTTCCCTTTTCTGCTCTGTCTTCTCCCTCTCCAGCTTCGCTTTTTCATTTCTTCTTCATAATTTTCAAACTACCTAGTCCTTTTCTACCCATATTATAAAACTCTGCACAAACCTCTACTGCTCCTGGTTGCTTCTCCTATACGAAATAGTTACCTTGCTTTGATTGTTCCCTATTAAGGATTTTGTCCTGGTTCATCTCTGCAAATCCTGTATCATAGTGACCTACTTGTAACTTGATTTTGATATGCACGATCACTAGATCCTGTAATCCTTTGGATGCATTTTCTTTGTTAATGACTTGTACAGTCTATGGATAAATAAAGAATTTTAAAAAAAAAGTCTGCGTAATATGGCATGTCATAGTTGCTTAATGGGTGACACTAAGACACGTTGCCTTTCACCCAAAATTGGTGTTATTGTGTATATTATTTGTGTTACTGTGGAGGAGGAATAGACAAAGATCTTAAATTATGGTCAATAATTCTCTTTATGGGGTAAAGTAGAACTCCAGCTAAACATAACAAGAGAAAATGGAAAGCCAAGGAAAACATAGCATAACAAAACCAGCTTTTGGCGCAATATTCATCTTCAATCCCGAGCTCTCCCTAGTAGTACCTCTTTTTACCACTAGATGTCCTCACTCTGATGATCATCATTATGCAATCCACTCCCTCTGAGCCACGGTGGACCCACCCCAACCTGTCACTGGACAGTAAAAGGAAAAGCAGCATGATGAGCTTGATATCTCTTCAATACAGGTTTCTGCAGAAAAACGTGCCACTGCCAGTTTAAAAATCTTTTAAACACTTTATTTGTTTCTTAGTAAAACATTAAAAAGGTTGTGTTTGTTTGTAAAGGCAACATTCATCTTTTGCCCATTGTAACATAAAATTTCATACATCAGATTGCATACACATTAATTTTAACAATTGCACATACATTGTAGAGAATGATATTTCCCAGAATCTTGGATGGGCTTCTGACGCATTTGTGGAAACTTCTTTAGGGGAGAATATCAGAATATCAGCCCTGATGTTATGAAAACAATCGATGGTGCACTATAATCCAATTACAAAAATGCCGCACTTACTTGGTCCTGTGCGGTGGATGTTCGGGCATCAGAGTCCTGTTGCTAGTAAATGGGGCGGGTTTTCTCTTTATATTCGAGTAAATACGGTATTTGTTGGTACAATGGGCAACATATGAATGTTGCTTTTAAAAATGAACGCAACCTTTTTAATATGTTTGAATATGAAAGAGTTCAAAAGATTTCTAAACTGGTCGTGACACTAAGTTTTTCTGCATCAACCTGTACTAAATTTTCACTTGTTTAGTAGCATTAGTTTGAATGGAGGAGAACCTAGGTGCACCCATATTTGATCACAGTACTCAATAATTCATAGATCTTCAACTCACTCTGCTTTCTTTTATCAGCTCATTAGCTCCTTGTACTTCTTCTTCCTCTCACATTTCAGCCCTGCTGTACAAGGACTATATGAAGCTAATAGCAGGTCAAATTTAGGCTCTTACACTGCTATATTTTATGATGTTTCAATTATACCAGAGCTGCATTAATTTGTTTCTTTGATATCTACCTAGAGTTCAGATTTTTTTTTTTTTTTTTAAATTCAAGAAGAGTTCAGATTTAAACATTTCATATACAGAATATTATAACTATTAAACTATTGTTTTCTTATTTTTCCAGGTACGTGCAGAATTGGATGGGCCTACTATTGTACTGGTGGTGGAGCTGCAGCTGCAATGTTAATCTGCACATGGCTGTCGTGTTTTTCTGGGAAGAAGCAAAAGCAATACCCATATTAAGCACATATGAGGTTCGCCATTACAGAAGTATCTTGGAGGATTACATTTCTATTCTTTGAACTGAGCTGTGGAACGTACCACCCAAACTGCTTCCATCAGGAACATTAGGCCTTTTACAACTTTGCATCCAAGACCTCTACCTACAAAATTGTCTCCAATGGTTTAAGATGCAATGTAATAGTAATGAACCCATGTTTGGTCTCCACTGCAGGAAGAACTGTGGTCCTGAGAGTGGACGACCTACTGCAGAAATCCTGCCAAGCTATTCAGAGAACAAAGATAATGGATGATTATTGGAGCAAGCAAACTCCTCCTAATTGCTAACCCATGAAGACAAGGCTATTCTGTGATGTTTAGCCTTCAGGTATTTAGCTACCATGTGAAAGTAGAAGGCTACATTGTGAGCTCTCGCAAGATCAACTGGTTGGTGGAGATTCTGCTGTAGACATAATGTAGATATAGTTTTATAAATATCTGTGGCAGAACTTCCCTTGATCAGTATGTCTCAGCATAGTTAAGGTCCGATATCAGCCTAAAGGTTAGGGCCCATTGATACCAGTGCGTTGTAACTGTGCTGCTTTGCATGTTCACAGCACCCCAATAACACAGGGAAACTAGTTTACATTATAGTGTATGAAGTTCTCAACGTCAGTGTGTTGCTTTACATTACATTTGAAAAATCAAGCTTTCTGCATCTTTTGCGCCCTTTTTGAGTAATGGACATTACATTATAGCTCAGTGATTAGCACTTCTGCCTTGCAACACTAAGGCCCCCAGTTTGCATACAGATTCAGTCATGGCACTATTTGCATGGAGGTTACACGTGTTCTGGTGTCCTCCCAACACGGCAAGGACATGCTAGTAAGTTAACTGGCGCTTGCCTAAAATTGGGCCTAGTATGTATGCATATAAATTAGGGACTGTAGATTGTAAGCTCCTTGAGGCCAGCGACTTGTATGAATGAATATGTAAGCACTGAGTAAGCACAGGAAGTGATCTCAATACAAGCAGTGTAAGCACTGAGTAATTGTTGTAATACATATTAAAAAATAATTATGGTTAATGGTAAAGCACAAACTAAAAATGCTTTAAAATGCGATAGGTACTTTATTGACAGTACATGTCCAAGATTTCATGTTTCCAGTAAAATGATTGTAAACCCCCCCCACATGAAAAATATGCAAAAAAGGTGGCTTAAAATTGTGTTTTTCCAGCGCACTGGTGTAAATGGGCCCTTTATATGCTGAGGGCTAGAAATCTTTGAGGCTTTTTCTTGAGTTTTCTCTTTGCTGGAAAATGGTATAGAGAGCCAATAAACATGGTAACCGAATGCTTCCATTGATGTAATAAGGGGAATGAGATGGGTTTCTGCGAATCAGAGCTGGGTCCCCAGGGACATGGGCCAGATTGCAACTGCTCCGTACCCAGTGTTGCTAACCCCATGTGGGTGACTCCATTTTTTCCTAAAAAAAAAATCCCTTTTACCTTCAAAATTACATCAAAGGGTTTTTGAAAAAGTGCACAACCTATTAGAGGTCCATATATAGTCTTTATCATTTAGAAGAGAAACGTTTCCCTAGACTATTGTTAAGTCATATGTAGAGTAAAAAACTGCAAAAATCCCCTTTCAAAATGAAAGAAATCCCATTCCCTTCAAAGGCTTACCCTTCCCTTTACTCTGTGGTGTCCTTTGGCTTCTCTGGAAGTTAAGCTAGCTGTTTAAAGTTACAGAGAGGTGGATCACACAAATGTCGGACTGATAATAGCTTTTTCACTGAACTATGTTTTCCTCTATTAAACAGAACGGACGCCAAGAAGGTTTACTGAGGAGAGGATCCGTTCAGTTTATTTCTCCCCTCCGTGTTGCCCAATAATCTAAAAACAAGAGGGGATTCATTTTCAGTATTATTTTTCCATTGTTGCATATATTTGTGTATAATATTAGTTGGACCAATAATCGCCATTTATACTGTCTTCTGTTACGTGTATATGCACCTATACAAACATGTATCTCTTTGCTATGTTGTTGGTGTTTTATTTTAACTTACACACTTTTCGTGTATTCTTACAAACAGCAAAACTGACATAGCACAGTTATTTTATAGGATCATGTAATGCAATAACCTGCCATGGTATCAGTGGAATTTTGCTAAACTTGTTTCCTCAAGTAATCATTTATTTACATAAAGTGTTAATGTTTTACCTTTATTTTTGGTTGCTCTAGATAAGCGGTGGCCGGGAGCACCATAAGCGCCCAAAGCAAGCCGCTTATTTCACAGGTGTGAATAGAAAAGTCAGAATATGACTGGTCACTTTTTCTGGTTTTGCTTCCTTCCCTTTAGAAGAACTGAGCAAAATGATCCTTTGGAATTTGGTTATCTGCTGTTTTTTAATGCTATTGTTTTGTTTATTATAATTTTTAAACAACAGAAACGATTACAAGGTATGGTTTGTAATAAAATATGTAAATATACAAGGTTCTTTTACTTTTGGTTTGTAGTTTAATCAATAAAGTACATATGGTACTTTTTTAAAGAAACGTTGTATTTATTTTACATGTCCTATATTACACATATTACCGTATTTGCCGGCGTATAAGACGACTTTTTATCCCCCAAATCAGCCAGCAAGAATGGGGGGTCGTCTTATACGCCGGGTATACTTTGTGAGG
>JAEOBE010024918.1:0-10283 GCA_022657655.1 Phrynoglossus myanhessei | reverse complement strand
CACATATTATTTTGATGAATAAATTATATTGTTTCAGAAATTCAATTATTTTTGGGTCGCAACTAAATGACCATGGGTAACTGTGGGTCCTGAGGGTCCAGAGGTTGAGAACCACTGGTCTAGTGCTAGTAGGGCTTAAAATAGTGTTCTGCTGTCAGGGGAATGGGATCCATGTCAGTTTAATCCTTGAATAGCCGGGGGAAGAAAAAATGATGGCCTTTCGGCTTGCTGTAAAATTTCGTTCCCCCTTGGTAGAAAGTACGCGGGGATTTTAATATGAGTGAATACAGCCTAGTGTTGTAGGTTGGAGTTTGGAGGTGCCAGGGAAGGCAGGAAACACTGTATTTAACACTTGATACACATGATGCCCCCTTTGGGGCCCCTTTCTGTAGAAACTCAATCTGTTTCACCGCCCTGTAACCCCCGACCTAAGAACAAACACAGCTGCAGTGCTCTGCTGTTCTTTCTGCAAGACCGAAAGTAAACAGTGTGTGGCCGCCTGCTACATGCTGAGAGAAATTTGGTTGCCTTAAGGCGCTCTTCTACCCAGCTATGCTGCTATGTCACTGACTATTGGTGGCCGGTGGTCCTCATGTGGTTAATACACAATATAGCGTGCACATACACAAGTGTTCAGCTTAAACCTGCAGTATATTTCTATAAGGCTTTGGTATTAAGGGAATGGTTTTTGAGGGCACCTTCCAGATTTAACCCTTTTTCTGCCAAGATTTTCCATACGTTATAATCCCCATTTTAGGCTTGAAAATTACTTTTACCCCCTTTCAAATTTATATACTTCCTGAAAGCACAAACCATGTAGAATAAATGTGGCAGCAGCTGCAAAGTTATAGCGTAGCTATTTATCAAAGCCAAAATGTCATAAAAAAAAAGACACTAAAGGTAATTAAAGGTGCACAAAATCAAAATATAATACTCAGCTCCTAAAATATAAAAGATGAGGTGTGCCGAGTAAGTAAATATCTGACATTACAAACTTAATTGTGTGCCTATGAGATATGGTGACAGCATTTATTTTGGTACCCGAAATTATCCATAGTGACCCATACAGGTCATCCATTTACAGTTATCCATGAATATTGGCAACCTTGTTAGATCAGACTCTGGACAGACCACATGCACATAATCACCCTGCCCATTCTTAGCATGCCCTAAAACAAGTGATCACAGACTTCTGCAAGAAAAACCTGACATTTCAGATAAAAAGAGAACGTGCTCATAATAGGTTGAACTAGATGAATCCGAGTCTTTATTCAACCTTACCTACTATGTAACTATGTACTTGCACTCTGCTGCATCTGAGATGAATGTGCTTCATGTGGTCCAGCGACCTCGGGTCGGGTATGCCTGATTAAAGGGTCCTCTCCTCCCTCGTCTGATATAGCAGTCAGGATGTCACTGTTGTCACAAGGTGAATACAATGAGTCAGATTCTAATATAGGAGTGTCCCCTTTGCTCTTATTTGCTATGCTCAAGTGTTGGAAAGCCTCCTCAGCAGTGTATAGTCATTT
Organism: Phrynoglossus myanhessei; assembly: GCA_022657655.1. Taxonomy (NCBI): domain Eukaryota; kingdom Metazoa; phylum Chordata; class Amphibia; order Anura; family Dicroglossidae; genus Phrynoglossus; species Phrynoglossus myanhessei. The sequence continues at coordinate 8,754 of JAEOBE010024918.1, read as the reverse complement.
TTTAGACATTTTGGCCACTAAATTTATAGGTACCTGCTTTAGCGACTTTGGGGGAAAAGAGCTGCTGGCCTCTGACAGTCAAGGACTGCAGATTATTATGGATTGCAAGTGCTAGACGAGACCACGCCTAATCTGGCTAATAATGCAGTTTTTTGCAGACCCTAAGGGGTTAACAGAGGGTAAATAGGGAAATTAAACTAAAGGACTCTGCCGGGGGGCAAACAAATTCTAACATTATTGGATGTTTCAAGTGTGATACAGCGATAATGAACACTGTCACAATACCACTGACAGGGGTTTTCTGGGGTTTTTTTTAAGTTAGCAATTAAGGGGTTAATTGCAGTTAAGGGGGTTCTAGTACCAAGTGATGCTAACTTGGTTGGACCCTGACTAGTACTAACATTATCAGATATTGCTAGTGACGATAACTCTGTGAACAGCAAACTATATGTTCTCACTGCAATACTGTCACTGGTGACTGAGAGACACACACACACTATTAGTGCTACTGGGCGTTACTATTGGCAACTATACAATAATATACGCCGTCACTATATGATTGTCAATAGCTTATTGACAGGTGATCAGGGGGCAGTTAAGTGGTTAAAATGGGATTTGTATTAGTGTAGGTGGGCAGTAGTTTAGGGATTTATACTTACCAGTCCCTCTGTGTGTGTTCCTGCTCTCTAATCGGGCAGGTACCATGTTAAAAAAAAATAAGCCACCGCCAGAATTTACTGGCAGTGATTTGTTTACAGAGCTGTTCTCCGTCAGATCATACTACGATTAAACATCCACAGTACTCAAGAGGCCACTGTATAGATGCAGATCGTCTATACAGAAGTCCTTAACTGGTTAGGTCAGCCCACAAGGATATATATGTCATAGACTGCATATGACTGGAAGCATATGTCATAGACTGGTTACCACCTCAATTAAAAATGAAATATGAAGCAATACAGTATACAGATAAACTAAATATTTCTGACAACAGTGTTTTTGAAAGATTACAATAGAAGACTTGAGTCAATGTTTCTTTATTAAGGAGACATCTTACAAAATAACAAAGACAACAATTATCTCACACAAACAATAAACACACTAAGGTAAGTGGAACAGGGAAGCACCTCCCATTAGCCCACCTCATATATTTTTTAAAACATAGAGACAAAGACAGAATACATGCATATTTAGTAGAGTATACCCCACCTGGATACTCAGTTCCCAGAAATTATGGCTTTTATATCTCAGCATGGCAAAGATTTATAATATAGACAGCACGAGACGCAGGAAGGGTCTGCCCCCTATGCCAGGGTAAAGGCCATAATCTATTGCGTGGATAAAAATCCTTCAACATTTAGCAGGTTATAGGACATCAACAGGACACACACAAATGAAAAAAATAATTTCAGTAAAGACACAGCCCCTTTCCATATGTACCTATTTATTATTGATTGATTTATATATATTTTATCTATATACTCGAGTTTCCTCTTTAGCATGCATACATTCAAAAATATAAAGTGTAAGACAAACCCCTTTCCAAGATATATCCAAAATGTTAAGATCAACTGCCATTAAAGCCTGGAACAGCATCTGGCAGCTGAATTTGTTATCACTTAACCCATTAAATTATTATTTTTAACCCATTTACATCATGGCAAAACATAATGCATTGGAAAAGCAGATCAGGACTTACTATAAATTGAAGCATCACAATACAAATGTGAATTTTTTTTATATTACATTTACTAGTGGAATATAATGCTACAACAGATTTGCCATGTCAGTAAACAGGCCAAAAAATATCCTGTTGGTCTCACTCACTCTCACGAGCATACAACGATTCTTCATGCTGGTATTTACACTGTGGCACATGCATGTTATGTACAGAATATATAACATACATCCTGAGCAGGCACACACATTTCTGAGTACACAAACAGGCCTCTGATCATAATGGGCATGAAGTAAACATGATTTTCTGAAATTTCTCAATAAAATGTAATATGGCTGCTCTCCATTATCTATCTTGGTCTGTAAACTACCCTGTATAGCATGGTTTATTCCATTCTTTAATTATACACACATCTATCTTCTTTATATATTACATATCCTATTTCTGTCTTTGTTTGGATACTTCTTACAGTAATATAATTTTTTTTCTTTAAAAACTCAATAAAAAGACACTGGAAATGCAGCAATTAATATGTTTTTAAAAAGCTATCAATTTAAACATCAACATATATATATTTGAAATTGAGATTTACTAAGTATGATGGCTGCAGTTAATACAGAATCATGCTATGAATGTCTGCAGGGTCCTCTTCACAGAAAAAGCCCTGATTTGAAGAGAATACAGGTAAGTGGTATCTTGAGAATACAGGGGACAGCAGACACACCCTATCTATACGTATTGGACACTTTCTATAATTCTATTGATGTGGTTTAAAATTAACTTAAAATTGAATATTCCAACAATGGGATCACTTAGTGTTTTGTCAACAGTGCTCAGAAGTGGTGCCAAGATTCTAGTTATACAACTGCGAAGGTCTGAAAAACATAATGACAGTGTAGTTTTTAGCATTTACACTGATCATTGACATTATCTGGAAGTAAAACACTGACCTTGCTAAGACACCATATCAAAAATATTTTCTCAATACAAAGTTTGAGGAACCAAGCAACAGCTTTAAACAAATATTCTAAGATTGTAACCAGATATTTGGTTTACTTATCAGGTAATGGTGTGGGCAATTTATTTTCTTCGGATAAATACATTCTTTTTCCTAACTATAATAGCAATTTACAAAATCAAGCTGCATGTGTTAACAGATAATAGAGTCTGTCCCTACTGCATAGGATTTCATGTATGACAACTGGAGGCAATAAGGCTGGAATGTTACCAGTAGGGCTATTAATTTCCAACCTTAATACTTAAATCAGTTAATCTAGAACCTGATTTCTAAGGGGAGTTGGAGTGGGAGCCAGTTCTAGTTCAAAGATAAAACATGTTGCTGCCACTAGTAACCTGAAATTAGAAGGCATAAATCTTTTTTTCCCCCATAGAGCTCCAATGGACTGGCAAAATGTTTTATGATTGTTAAAGCTCTAGTTTGTAAACCCATAATAAGATCCATAAAATGTAGGCATAACACCTTTTCCTTATGTATTACTTCAGTACATTCCCTTGCACTTCACTTGATCTTAGGCAGAAAATTAGTTAAATATTCCCATTTACCAATACATGCTTACTATCTTTATCATGATGTCAACAACAATATATTCTGACAAGCAATAAAAAAACTCTTTTCTTTATCTTAAAGATAAATATATTTATCTTATATTTAAAGATCTTTTCTTTATGTGGTTTTCAAAAATAGTGCATCCCAAATCTTCCCCTACTCAAAGTCATATCTATCAAATGTATGTTTCAAGACTTACACCTGCATCTTTGGTGGCAAAAGAAATCAATACATTCACCTCAAATAAAATAAAGTTGCTCGGGTTACATGCACAGATAAGTATTCCATTTCCTTGCCAGTTCATTCTAGATTAGATGTCTACTTTAGAAAAAATGGAAGACGTGATTTTGAAGACTTGGTAAAAGACAAGATACTCATATAACCTCTCTCCACTGATGCTATAGAGTAGGAATTGGATTATAGATATGGAGATCACTTATGTAATGGAGAATCTGGAGGAAGGGCATAAGAAAAGTACATTTAAAGATGAAAGTTTCCTAATATTTATAAGGAAAAATACAACATGTATGTCAATTTCTGTAGTACATTAAAAGTGTTTGTAAATAAATATATTCAACTTTAACAATATATACTTGGTTTTTAGAGTAAAATAGCTTGAAATTAACATCTGCTACATGACTACAATGACAAGTGTAAACCTAAGGTCCCTACTACTATTCATTTAAAATGGGTATACTGACATGTAGCATAGTCACAGAGCCTACTTAGTGAATAACCCAGAGGCTGTCTACTACCAATTTTTGGAAGACCAGAATATCATACAGTAATTATTTACCCACCAATGAATGTGTACAATATAAAGTCTGTTTAGAACACACAAAAGATGGGGACGTCTGATAGTAAAAATCAGCTTTAACAGTCATTCTTCATAGACAGGATCCTAAATCAATTATTTCTATCGTTTTGAAACCAATAGAGAGAAACTTTTTATCTTCTGAATTATGCGGCTGACTGTTTAAACAGACTTGTAGTGAAATACCACCCCTTGAATGTGTTCCTTACTTCCTGGCTACTGTGCGTTTAGGGGTGCCAGTGGGTGAGCAGAAGTTACTTGTAGATTTAAGTCTGCACAGTAGATTGAGGGCAGGAGGGAGAATATTAAGGGGTATTTGTGTGTTGTGTGTGGAGGGTTATTTACTTCTTTGAACCAAGAGCAAGGTCCACCTCTTCTTCTGGTTTGAGTGGATGCCACTGAGCAATAGGGCGACGTGGATTGGCGAGCATATCTGACCAGTGTCGGAGCTCTGTTCCTGTTGCACTGCATCCAACAAAGATCTTTCCAATTGCCTCATTCTTACCCAGCTTGTCATAGTCCAGAACTGTGATTACAACTTGTACTTTCTGTGAGAAGGATAAAAAATAGTCTTAATAAAAGCTTTTTATAAGTCACTTCTGATAAGTTAGAGCAAGTCATTCAAACTATATACCGTATATAAATGCACACTATTAAAAGGAAATCTGTGCCATCTATCCTTATAAAAATGCCAGTTCTCCAGCTGCCATGCTGATCAATTTGGTTACAGAACTGCGAGGGCCCATTCTCACCAATGCAACAGCGATTATCATGCTTTTTCCCTGCAATTTTCCTTATAAAAGTTGGCATGATTTTCATGCGATTCTGTAAAGGGTGTGTTTTTAAACAGCCAATCAAAAGCATTCTAGCCTATTCCCTTCCTGCATTTTTTCTGCTACACAATGCACATTTACAGAGAACGATATCCACTACAATTACAAAAGAATCACAGAAAATAGTGCAATACTTGCGATTGTCGCTGCATTGAATAGCATGGGGAATCGTGTCACAGCAATTGTTGCAGCTACAAAATCGTGGCGACAATTGCTTTGGTGGGAATAAACCTTTAGATCTATAACAAGCATGAACATGAGGAGTCTTGCTTTGACTTAGGCTACAATTGCCAAAGCTCATTTCAGGCAGGAAACTGAGTGCATTGAAGTTAAAGGATCAGCATATCAGCCAGACCAATGACCTTTTGAAGAGGTCAGCAATTGCATGTAGCTCCTGTCTTTTTCTCACCATAACTTTTCTTTAAAAAACAAAAGGTGAAAATTAGAATAATACACCCAAAAAAGAAGAGCAAGAACAAAAATAAATGATGCAAAATAGCAGATAGACACAGAAATGAAAGTACATGGAAAATTATAGACAAGAAATGTATCACCCGATACATCATTTGGAGAAATATAATCTATTCTAAGCAATCTTAGGTGTTCTAAAACAGCAAGAGTCATCACTGAAGGGTCAAACATAATATTTAGTAATGGTAATGCTACAGAAATCGGTTAGAATCTGCAGGTGTGTAACAAGACATTTGTCAATTATACTACAAAAATGTTCAGAGATTGCATATGCACAGCAGGAGATGGGCAAAGACTCAAGGCATGCTACAAGAGATTGTCATACTGCATACATGATACAGTCACAGTCATAGACCGAAGACACATTAGGGATGATTTTCTAAGGCTCCATTCCCACTGGTGCATTAGAACTCGAAGTTTGCGGAAATACTGCAGGTAAGACTGTCCTTCCCATGAACATCACGATGGTGTCTAAAAGGCTGCAAATGCAGCCATTTGCCGTCACCATAGACTTCCATTAGGCAGCACGTTTGGAGGAGATCTTTGTCTGAACCATCGCGCCAGTGGGAACCGACACTTAAAGACATTGCAATGGAATCTTAATTTAGCTTCATTTATGTGGTGCAAATTCATTTTGTAAAAATACCCAATGATGGGCAAGGAAAACAATGCATTATTTTTCACTGAGCACGACTGGATGATAGAGGTCAGCAAAGGTTCACCAGTTTCTCTAAAGCTGGGTATAGACGTTGGATTGCAACGGTTGAATTCGATATTTTCGTTCATCCGTTGGTTCATTAGTATGACCGATTCAACATTTGTCGTAAAACCGATCATTGTAACGTGTGTACAACCGTTTGATTTTCGGCGAACGATCCAATGGTTAAAGTGAATGCATTCCCCAGCTGAACGAAGAATCGTATGATTAAAATCGATGCGTCGTGGAACTATCGTTTGATCACAGTGACATCATACGACCAATGTCTAAATATTAGAATGTACAAAATTTTTAATGCAAACATTGTTGGATCATCTCTTTCATCCAATGTCTATGCATCTATACCCAACCTAAGTTGATGGAAATTACAAAATGAACAGACTACTTGTGTTTACTAAATCAACCTCATTATATGAGACTACTAAAAGATCATTGCCATGATAGCCCCTTTAAACTTCAATGCATCCATAGTCTTCTTCCCATAACCTTCTACAAAAATGACTTACCACATTTGATACTTATCATGGCATAAGGCATATATTAAAAAAAATCCCAGGAAAACTATGCTAATATGTAACTAAAACAGACTGTCTGCACAGCAACCTGAAGGGCTACACAAGCCTCAAGGGCTTGATGTCAACCTCAGGCCACAGGTTGGAACATTGCTTTAAAACTATAATGAATTATTTTCAGTTTAACAGAAAATTTAATAGAAAAGGTGGGGAGAGGGCTATAATACAGATGGTATTATTGTAAATGAAACTATCCTTTATGTATTACTTAGCATTTCTGGAACTATTCCATCTGTATTAGTTAATAACGGCATAATAAGCAGCTACCAAATATGAAGCCCTCCTGCAATCAGAACCCTTAAGATAAAAGTGTGACTTCACTCAAGGTGTGAAAATGATTCTGTGGACACAAATGTAGATTGAGATAGAGATACTCACCCTTTCCTTCAATCCTTCACTCCCGGGACACCATATTGACCTGTGCCACTACCCCCTACCGTGTTGGTTCTTCTGCTGTTGTCTCACTCTCCTTTCCATTTAATCTTTCCTCCACTCCTCTCTTGGTCTTCACTTTTATTAAAAGAAGGCCCATACTCTAGATGAGATTTACATTCAGATTCGTATGGGTTACAATCTCACGTACATTCCAAGGAGTGCCAATGAACCGGATGTATTTTTGACTGCTTCATAAACCATTGTTTGATTTTATTTTTTTTTATGTACTTGAATGTTTTTGCCAGAGTGTTTTCTAGTTTTAATGAAATAATGCATAGGGTGACAATTGTCTGCAAGGACATTGTTTTATATGCAGTGTGTGATATTTTCAAATCAATACTGTATATTAAAAAAACATGGTAGTAACCTCTGCAGTAAACATACTTCCACTACTACAACCACTCACTATCACTAATAATCGACAAAAGTTTTTATTGTCTAATCATTTTAAAATGAAACTTCCTGAATGGTAATTTAAGATTTGCAGAAACTGGACATAATACCTGTATCTGCTCAAAAGGAATCTCAAAACTGAAAGACTCATTGAAATATGGATTCAATGTCTTCTTCTTCACTGTTGTTTTTTTCTTCTTTAGACGTTTTCCATTCTGCATCAAATGAATCTTTACATAGGGATCTAGAAATAAGGAAGTAAATATGAACAAAAAAAAAAATACAGTGAATGAAAATTAGAGACCTCAGCAAGACAGATTTAAATAAAGCATAGGACAAGAGAGGGACATGAAAAAAATATATTACTATTCAATCTTCCCAAGAAAGATCTGTTTGTTCCTGAAATGTTTTAATTTTCTTTTGTAAACAAGCTGGGTATAGACGCTGAGATAAATTTTGTTCAACAAAAGCTGACGTTTATCTCATTGGGTCCCCTGCACAGGCGCTTCAAGTGTCGGTGCAGGAACCCCCTGCTGTTCTATTGTATTAAGTATTAATACTGGCAAGGACTGTGCAGCCTATTGGCTGAGTGGTTCCATCGAGGAAAAACAAATGTGTTGTTCTTTCAACCAGCTGATCAAAGGAACACCCATTCAGTGGAACCGATGGTGCTACTAACGTTGCACACACTAGCCCAATCCTGACGATCGATCAAGATTAGGCCAATAATTGTAACGTCTATACCCAGCTTTAGGAAAGCATTAAAAGCAGATGCTACCCTTTGCAGGCCCCTTGTTAGATATTTACTAATTCAAAGGAAGCTGGTAGGTGCTGAGTGCTGCCAGCTGCTTGATAAAATAATTCAAGTAATAGAAATCAAGGTCTGAAAAAGTCAATGCTCAGCCACCAGAAGGCCACGGAAATGGTTTTCCACGTCAAACATGGCTCTTCAAGCAATGCCTTTTTTTTAAAAAATATTTATGTTTTATTTATATTCAAAATTTGAACATACAGACATAGCATTCAGTATATAAACATAAAAACATGCCCATGTAGAGGCCCAGGATACACGAGAACACAACGTAGTACAACATCAAAATGAGATCCAGAAAACAATCTCAAATATTTAGAGTGGGATCTGAAAAGTAAAATAAGTAGAGTGGGGGAAGGGAAGAGAAGAATGGCAGCAGGGAGAGGCAAAGCAGCAGGGACAGGCTTTGAAGAGCTAGCCAAAAGTCTGAGGGCCCATTCACACCGCACTTGAATCCGCGCG
>JAEOBE010024451.1:0-10884 GCA_022657655.1 Phrynoglossus myanhessei | reverse complement strand
TTTTTTTTTTTTTTTAACTTTCACATAACAGTATTTGCTATCACAGGGGGGCTAATAAGCTAATTTAGCCTTTAGCCTTTAAAATCTGTGTCCCTCAGCCCTCCCCCTCCCCCCCCCTTTATAACTGCTCACCCCCCCCCCCCCAGTACCTGGCTTACCTTCTGGCAGCGGCCAGGTACTGGGAGATCTTCAGCTGTAAGCGGTAGAGCTCAGGAGCAGCTCCTCTGCTCACCGAGCTTCTCCCAGCTGCCAGAAAGAGTTGTTCGGCTGTCTCGGGAGAGTCTCCCGTACAGCTAGGGCATAGCCTCGCAATGGCAGATGGAAGGAGCCGGTGTGAGTCTCAGTGGGAGGGGGCAATTACCCTGTTTCCTCCCCTGGATCCGACACTGTCTAAGGGGGCGGGATAGAGCCAGTGAGGGGTCAACACCCCCTCCATCACGTTGGCCCTGAACGCACACTATTAAATCTCACTGAGTACTTCTTGCTCCCTTAACAGTATGGATTCCCCTCCCCATAGGGATATTTCATTCTGACAGCTAAAACCAATTGTTGCTAGAATGCTCAAACAATGGCAGCAGCTGATTGCTTGGAATAACTGTTCATCTGTCAAATTTTAGCCAAGCTCAACTGAGTTTTCAAGTTTTGTCTAGCTAGCACAGCTATCCACTGTTAGAATTTCAGCTGATTCCTGTGAATCGACTAAAAATCTAACAGTGTATGGCAGCTTTATACTGGATTAAACTGGAAGATTTATTGCCTTACAGAAAAGTGGCAGCATAAACTTTTGCTGGCTTTTGTTAGCATAAAATGAGTTGCTCAGTCTTGAGAAAGCATGTGTTTTGTTTTTCATAGTATTTCCTTTTGTACATTTGTAATGCTGGAGATACTGAAAATGTGTAGTTGGCTTCTTCTTCTGTTAGGACAAGACGGTGCAATGATTTTATTGCATTTAATTTACCAGATGACACCTATTCTTCCAGGTCAGATGTTTCATTTCTAATTAATGACCGATGATGTGTGAACTGATCAGCATCAAATCTCTTGCAGCTTGTGTAGTGACTAACTTCTCATTATCTAGTCACTGTAAGCAGCTGTGGTCTTACAAATTGTGCTTGGCTTCAGCTGTATTAGAACTTTCAGCCTCCCTCATATAGGAAATTGCTTAGACTTAGGGATCCTGGCGACATAGGCACATAAAAGAAGAACGTTATGGCACTTCATTAATGTATGAAAGTGCTGGACTGCTGACCCATTCTTTCACCTAGGTCAAATTTTATACAACACCTCATTTATGTCAGCACCATTGCACGGCTCCCAGCTGGTGCAGCTAGATTTTGGCAATACTTACAGAAAATATCAGGCAACATTTTGATAATGTCCCTACACTGTGCAGATTTGAAGACATTTCCATTTTTTTTATATGCTTTGGCTAGTGCAGAAAGTCGTTTTTTTAAAACAAACTTTAGTAGTAGTTCCATGGAAGGGAGTAATGTTGGTTCTGATATTTGCTGGAATATGGGTATTCTATGTGTGCCCTAAACTTAATTTCAGGATGTTTGAGGGTGTAAAACAAGGCTTTAATGATACTGATTATTTTGTAATAAATTTCAGCTTAGCAGTCCATAGATTTGACGGAATTCCAGGGCCCTTGTTTTCTGTTTACTAAATTGATATTTCAGACAGAGGTATCACCATCCTCAACTATCGTGAACTTGTGAACAACAGTAAACCTCCTCCCTATGTAATAGAGATGAGAAAGAGGGGAGGTACTTGTGGTCCAGTTAGGTGAGCTACTTCACCAGAGATGTGGTGCAATAACTGAGTGTCGTCACCCTAGAACAGATGTGTTAACACCACAACATCATGTTTTCGCAGGCGCAAAGCCAGCAAAAATGCAAACGCTATTTCGTACACATGTTCTGCATATTGTATAGGCAAAACCCAGGAAAGAAGCTCCTGTACTGCTTTCACTTTTGGCATATTTCTATGCATATGGATCCACTCAGTGACTTGCCAGAGTGAACCAGCCCCATTGAAATCAATGGGGCTGATCATGTTCAGCGTTTTTCTACACTACAGAAAGCATGCAAAAATGCCGTAGTGTGAACCAAACCTTAATGGCAGGATCATCAATTGACAAAGCAAAAATGTCTAGGTGACGGCAACTATTGTACTCATCACTACATCCAAGCAAGTGCTAATGTGCGATGTATTTCACTAGTTGACTGTTCCCTCTACTCTGTTGAATATCATGTTAATTCACCAATCATGATGCTTAGATAACGGTACAGCCAAACTCCACTTTTGCAGGAACAATTTAGGTCTCAATGTAATTTACCTATACCTCTGCATCTGATTATTTTTAGAAAAGGTTGTTAGTTTAAATGTATCTGATTTCAAAAACAAAAAAAAAATCTTTCAAATAGTTTTTACCAAGAGAGGTACAAAAAATTCACAGACAGTTGTATAAAAATAGAGAAATAATAGTGTGTGGCATACAGTTGGAAAGTCCATGCGGTATATTGTTGCATCTGATGGGAAGCTTGCCATCTAGGCACAAGGGTATATAAGTAAAGAATGCTGGAGCTGGAAGAAAGTATAACAATCAAGTCCAATTTGTCCTTTGAAGGTAAGGTTATTTATGTAACCGAAAACCACTAATATATGAAGGCAAAACTCAGCATGCACAGGCAATAAAAAGAGGTATGGGAACCAATGGTCATGACTGTATAGGAGAAGAAGGCAAGAACCATAAGAAGAGTGTTTAGCATGGCAGGAAGTTATATAAGGGATATGTGGAGAGAGGATGAAGGAAGGGAGGGGGAGGGGCATGGTAAAGGGACAGGAGACTTATGTACATGTTGAGAAGACTTCAAACACTAGAGTAATAGCCTACTGTCAGAGAGTTAGTAAGTGATTTCCAAAAGAGGGAGATATATAATGACTGCTATTAAAAATAGGCTTAACTATTGCTGTACCCCTTATTATACCATACCATAAACTCTGTATAGATTCAATATTGAAATACAGTACTGGAAAGCAAATTAATACAATAAAAGACAAACTTAAACTTAATGTAACACAGTGGGTGACATGGACGGGCAAATGAGTTCTTCAGTATATACAATGTTATTACCTCTAATTTTTTTTTCTGGTTATCTGAGAATTCTGAGTAACTGAGCTCTAGAGAGTTTACTGTACTCACATATGTTCATAGTTCAGTGGAGTGTAACTTAGAGAGCACCTGTTAGAATTGAAAACATGTCATCTATTTCAACCAACACTACTTTCCATCACTTTAGGCCAGTAGTGGCAAACCAATGGCACGTGTGCCAGAAGCGGCAGGTAGAACCCTCCCTTCTGGCACATGACCTGAGAGGTACGCAGAAAAAAAAAAGTGCTGGTAAACTCACTCCACCCCGCCCCCACGTCCTGCCCAAGTATTGTCAGCGGAGTGCCGCCTCCATCCCACACAAGCTCCACCTCCCTCCCAGGTATTGTGAGCAGAGCTGCGGTATTAACACTTAACACAAAAACACCCCCCCTCCCCCGAATCACCACGCGTCATCATGCTGCCCTCTTGATGAGTAGTGGCAAGTAAGTCTTTTACTGCAGCTGAGGGGGGTACACAGGTATTGATTAGGGGGAACTTATATCCTAAAGGGGGCATGGATGTAAAGGGGTACTCTGATCTTAAAGGGGGCACAGATGTAAAGGAGGTCTGTGATCTTAAAGGAGACATGGATGTAAAGGGGTTCTCTGATCTTAAAGGAGGGGCAGATGTTAAAGGGGGTCTTTGATTTCAAAGGGGGCACGGATGTTAAAGGGGGTCTCTAATCTTAAGGGGGGCACGGATGTTAAAGGGAGTCTCTGATCTTAAAGGAGACACAGATGTTAAAGGGGGTCTCTGATGTTAAAGAGGACATGGATGCAAAAGGGGTCTCTGTTCTTAAAGGGTGCACGAATTGTAAAGGGGATCACTAATCTTAAAGGGGGCACAGATGTTAAAAAGGGTCTCTGATCTTAAAGGGAGTATTTTATCTTAAAGGGGGCACAGACATTAAAGAGAGTCTCTGATGTTAAAAGGGATCTCTGATCGTAAAGGGGGTATCTGATCGTAAAGGGGGTATCTGATCGTAAAGGGGGCACGGAGGTAAAGGGGGTCCCTGATCTTCAAGGGGGGATGGATGTAAAGGGGGTCTCTGATCTTACAGAGGGCATGGATGTAAAAGAGGACGCTGATATTATGAGGGCATGGGTGTAAAAGAGAACGCTGATGTTATGAGGGCATGGTTGTAAAAGGGGATACAAAAAGCTGTTTGTGTTTTACTAATACCTCGCTATTCAGATTTAGTTGCCGTGTTGGCGCTTAGCGATAAATAAGTGGGTTTTGGGTTGCAGTTTGGGCACTCTGCTTTAGGCTATCATTGCCTGATTTAAAGACATTCTGCTAGTTCCTGTGAGTAACATCCAGTGGGCAATAGCAGCCCTGGTGCTGGCTCTCATCTTCTCATTGCAGCCCTCACTGCTTCATATCAATTCTTATGTGGCCCCAGTGCAGAATATTATCCTTAGCTGTGCTAAATAACTTGCTTCTTAATAGGTTACAGGAAACATTTGAGCTGCAGAGCTTTCAGGGTGTAGACTGCAGGACTGTCATACTCATCATAGCTGTATTACCTAGTGAGTTATGAGCCTAAACAAGCATGCAACCAGTGAAACCTGACCAGTCTAAACATCTGTGCTGTGTGCTGTTTGACAAGCTATGAATCCCTAAGCAATGACGTTTTGATCAGGATTAAAGCCCAGGGGCCCTCATCTTTACAATCATGGCAGCATGTCTGTTTTTATCCTCACTTGTTCCTTTTAGAGAAAAGGTGTTTACTGATTTATTAAAAGAAGAGATAATATATGTGTACCTAGAAAACAATGGTTCCCGCCTACGCTCATAGCTAAGTCTATTTCATATGAAAAGGAAGTTAGCATAATCCTGAAAGGCTCTTTGCAGACTGAGAACATTTTATAAAAGCCAGGCTGCATTGTCTGCCTGTCATAATGTTTAATGACTGACATGCAATCAATAGCTAGGTCAAATTACATCATTTCTCAGAACACCTAATGATAAAGGATAATGTTGAAGTTCAGTAGAGAATGGAGTTCTTCTTCCAAAGTGTTTGTAATATATTCAAATTGCTATCACATCCAAATTAAAATGTAAATATTTGTAAGCATTTAATGTGCACTTTAAAGTACCTCTGTAATATTTTAATTTTGTATTTTTCTTTGATGTTAATATAGTAGTGTTTATTACCACAAGTGCTAGTATATTGTAATTTTCATACACATGGACCTTTGGCTTATGCTCATGTTCTGCTCATTGTTTGTGTCACTGAGCTTAGTTGATGTTGATTAGCAAGCAGACAGAACTATAATATGTGAGAAGAAATGTACATGCAGAAATGTTGTTGGGAAGACAATACAGCAAAGTGCTGCTGCTTACACTGGTGTAGCAAGAGTAATTGCACAATGTTGCACAGGTATTGTCTTTAAACAGTCAAAATGTATATATTGAACAGTCAGTGCCGATTAAGGCACTTTTAATGTTTGCATAACTCCCAAGAGCTGGCCCACGGCTTTATTGGGGCTGTGGGTTCTTTAGAGGAGTACTGTGGCGTTGTAAGGAAGCTATGAACAGCACCTTGCTGGCCCTTCCGAGGGCTGCTGTTAGAAATAACAAGGCCACATACAGCGTGCTTCACAGCCCCCCTCTCCCTAATGTCTGTACACCTCTCTCAGCAGCCTTGCTAGTGGATCCACGCTGTCAAACCCAATGGAGGTGGTACTTACCATAACCCTGTCATCTCCTGAAGGTGACTGGCTCTTTGGCCTGAGGGGCTGGTACATCCTACTTAATTCTGGCCACAGGTAGCAGGAAGCTCAGAATCAAGCAAGACCTAATTCTGAAAAGTGTAGACTAGGCTTTGGTGGTGCTTACCTGAAGAAATGCAAGAAGACAGAGGCAAGCTAGTGGATGCGGATCAACTCATTAATTATTTGTGCCTTTAATCTGCTAAAGTGTCATGGTAGATGGCCTTCTTAGCCTGCTGTTTGTCCATGGGCCAATAAATCCTGAGAGCACAGAAGGTGACCAAGGACAATAGAGGACTGAGGATGGATGGATTTAAGTGAGTTACCTGTCCAGAAACAAGAAGGTAGCTGGTGAGTGGCCCATCACCCACACCAATGATTCTGGTACAGCCCACACATAAGCAACTGTACTCACCAATGACAGTGGCTCATTACCCACACCACTGATCTTATTACAGCCTACACATCATCCCTGTATCCAGCAATGCCAATAGCCCACCCCAATGATTTTTGGCCTCCTGTTAATCCAATAATTCTTGGTGTACTGTAGGCTGTTCCCAGCAATACCAGGTCTCCAAATCTGTAACCTTGTATCCATCACCCTACCCACCTTAGTGCCTCCACTCCACTCCATTTATCTAGCACATGCCAAAAAATTCCCAGCAACCACTAGATCAAATCTCACAAGACTTCACCCATGTTACTGTTACCATGGAAACCTTGATGCTGCTTACTTGGAACAAGTGGGAGGGCAACCTGTAAGAAATCATCTTTTTTTTCTTCTTTGCAGTACGGAATTCATACAATTTATGCAGAGGGTTCTGGTATTGGTGGGGGGTTGGGAACTGCTGACTCAGTAGGCCTAGGCAACTCCTAGTGGCCATGATCTATCTGCATTTCATAGAAAGGGATAGAGACAACTGATGTCATTGGTTCACATTAAAGTATGTCATGAAAATGGAAAAGCATTTTCTCTTGCATTTTGATTGGGGGTATAGAGGGAGGAACTATATTGGCAGATTAAAATTCAGCTTTAGGTTTTTTGGGGGTTAAGTCTACATATTCATGTTTGTGTAATTTGGTTCCCAGGACAGACTTCAGTACCCTCACTGATTCTGTTGAGAGCAGAATATGGTAACACAGAAAAAGTTGGTCGTGTTGGAATTTTGCCATAGGTCTGTAAATATTTGTGTATGTTCACATGCATTTGCGGACTCTTGAAAAGCATTCTGTTATTATGATATGAACCTCAACATCTGATCATGAGAGCCAACGTCACACTATCTGGAGTAGGTGGAATATTCTGCATGGCAACTTAAAGCTACCCATTCATACTACCCTGTCCACTCTATCCACTCTTTGGTGTGTGTTGGGGACCCGCCTTATTGCTCTTCATAGACAGAAGAGAATACTGGAATGAAAAGAGCAAGGGATGCAGAAATTACAGTAATGACAGCCTTTGGAGCCACAGATAGGTGTAAACTGACAGGTGCCTCCACCCTTTCTTAGAAATCAAGTTTAAGGACCAGTGTCAACAGACCTTTGTTTCTACCAGAATATAGGTCTATGGGAATACAAAAGCGGCTTTAAGCTAGTGAAATACCGGTCAAAAGTAACTCCATTGCATTCTGAATGGTCTTAGAAGTTTCTTAACTGATTTCAGATGCAAGTTGCATTTGCAAAGTAAAGCCTTTCAAAACTGGCCCTAGTAAACGCACATTCAAGTTTTGCAGCGTTCACGCCCATCAGGAGACAGATCCCAGGAGGGACGACGAATGCGTACACTAGCCTGTTCTTCCTTATGGGAGTACGGGGCTGTATGCGCTCATACAGACACCCAAACCTGAACATCCGTGAGGGGCAGGTATCTGCACTTGGACACAGACAGTATTATACTGGCTGAGTCTCGCACTGCCCATCTCTCCCAAAATTGGTCTTCTGATGAGCATGCACACTATATGGCCGTGTAAATGAGGCCTTAGTTCAAATGTGTTCTTCCACAGTGACATAATTTACCAACAACTGTGTGGTTTGAGGGTACACCTAGTTTCATATACTTTGAATACATTGTTTGAATATGTCCTTTCTTTGTATAGTTAAAACATTTGGCTAATGTGACAGACTGAATCTGGAATAAAATGTGATTGCATGTTCAGAGCCCCCTTTTAATCTTACCAGCCCAGTTAAACATCCTCTATGAAGCTTTAACCTTCTAAAGGTAGGTCTTGCTTCTCAATTTATATCACAGTGTGAGAATTGGTTTTATTTCGAATTTAGAGCTGTGTGTTGTTTGTTCACTGGAATAACTGTGTTTCAGTTTCCTTAGCATGTTTTTATCAGTGCGTGTAAACGTACTAGATGTCAGCTAATTTTCTGATAGAAGTCTCATCTCGATTAGGCCACTGTACATGGCGCACTCTGTATTTATCAATTCTTACATGGCTACCGTCTGCCACATTGTAATACACTTGCAGAAAATGGCACTGAAATGTAAATGATAATAGGCAGGATCCTTAATGTCCAACATCTGTTTCTGAAATCCTTGTAATTAAGGAGAGTGTGACAGTAAAAATTTGCATGCACATTCTTTTTAATCAGAACGCTTTAATAGTAGCCAGCTGAAGACTTTGTCACACACATACAAAAGATAAAATACACAATTGCAAGGTGCTCAGATAATGAACGCCTGGCTTTCATCACTTCCTCATTTTACTTGTCAGCGTTTGACAAAGGCTTTTGTCGTTTCTTTGTGGTAATCATTCATTGCTAAGTTTTCATACTTTGACAAGGGACCAGGCTTTATCTTCCAATCCACTGAAAGAATTTGATAATGAATTACATATTGAAAGAGTCCCCCAGCCATCCACCTTTTTTTTTTTTCTTTCTTTATTTTTTACTGAAAGATGTCTCCCAAAGAGGTCAGCACTTTAAACAGTGGTATAAAGCCGCATTTCATTAGTATTCACTGCTGGGAATAGATGAAATTGTTCTTCAACACAGAAAGCTTTTATGACATGAGTAGTTTGTAAAATGCACATGTATGGGGTTATGGGAGTGATGAGCTAATTCCATGGAAACTACAAGACACTATCTTTCGGCATGTTTCACAAGTGACAGATGCTCAGATACTGGGTACCTACTGCTCTCTAGAGACACCAGCCAGACAGAATTTTGAGGGAGGAATCTTAATTATAACTAGCAAGTACATAGTAGTTTATAATAAGCTGTACAGGCAGTGTGATGCACATCATCGTTAACTGAGTCAATGTTATTTGTGCAGCTATACCCACTGCTTGCTTGAGTACCTGATCTATAGGATTTCACATTGCTTGGTAATATTGCTATGATTAAATCAAGTTTACGATTTGTTTGGCGTTCATATCAAAGTCGTATACAAAAACATAACACAGAAAGACAGGGAAGGATAGGTGCTGCAATAATAGTAAAAAAATAAATAAATTAATGTGTATCTAATAACCAAAAGCAATGCTGCATCATTTTACAGCTGAACTCCAACTAAGCAACTAAATACATAGTTGAGATACACAGATACAAATGCATACTGTTTAGCAAAGAAATTGTAATTCTGGTCAGCCAGTCTTGTGATTTTGACCTCCTTTTCGGAGCAGCACAGCCAAGACCTTGACCACCACTGCAGTATTAGAACACATTTCCAGCCTGCTGATAGGGCAAGAGAGAGGATGCTAGTATTCACTCTAATATCTCTACTTGCACTCTACTTGTCAGCGTGTTCGTTGTTAGCACATGTGTACTATATTCCTTCTCGACATATCCATAGACCGATCTTCCTGGTTCCTTTTTCTGGATTATAGTCTTCAGTTTTTACCCTTTGACAAAACTACTATAGAATGTTTCCTTTCCGTTCTGAATTGAATTTGTTATTGTGACCCTGTCGCCACAGTGACTGGAGGGGAAAGCAAGTATTTAACCCATCTCATGTTCGAATACTTGCAGCAGCTGGGGAGTGGAAATGGAGTGACTTTTCACTATGTATTCTTGTGGTTCTATTCCTAAGCACTGCTTATCTATTAAAAAATACAACAAAGCCATTTCTCTGTGTAGTATTGTATTTTATTACCATATTAATTAGGTAAACATATACTTAGATTAGGAAAATATAAGGTGCATCAACAGGTTAACATGTATGGTTATTTGAGCCAGTGAACAGTTGACGGTGCATGTTCTACAAAGCCCATAGGTGTATACCAGCAGGGTGAGGTAGGCTGATGTGTTTACGTGGGCCAGAGCCCCTTCTTAAGAGCCAAGAATTTGTTACTAAATCACAATACTGCTCAGGGAAGGTGTTCTGTTCTTGTTATTTTTAGACATTTCCTAAAGATTTCCTCGTTTTGTGGATCTAACAGCTCGTCTGCATGGTCACAGTTCCTCCTGTTAGCGCTGAAGCTTTGGCGTTGGTGTATGACTTTTGAGACTGCATTTCTTCTAACCTGAAGCATTCTAGGAGTGGGAGGAATTTTACACAACTTGCCAAGGACTTTGTCCAATTCTTCCTGTAGGTAGCAGTATAACCCATAACATATTTACTAATTATCCTTTGTTTCTTAACTCCTTTCCAACCCATGATGGACTTATTCCATCAATTTTTTTTCATACATTAATGATCCAAGATGGACTCTTGCAGCTCTCCTCCCTGCTGGAAGCTAGCATTTCAGAGAATCTGTGTCCTCTCCGATTCCTCTGCTCCCAGTGGGCATGGGGGGTGCACAATCCCCTGCAGCCGCTGCCCTGTAGGGAGAAGAACTACAGTAAACCTCTTGCTCTGCCCCAGCACCTCCTGACAATTTTCCTGCACAGCAAATTTCTCCTCCCTGCTGGGAGCTGGATGCATTGTGCAGGAATCAAAAGCACACTGCAGTCGGCTCTCAGTCAGGAGGAGAAGCTGGCTGTGCTGGAATGACTCCATTGACTCTAGACCATGGGTCACCAAACTACGGCCCTCCAGCTGCTGTGAAACTACAAATCCCATCATGCATC
>JAEOBE010024348.1:0-10153 GCA_022657655.1 Phrynoglossus myanhessei | reverse complement strand
TGTAATGGATACAAGCGGGGCATAAGCCCCCCCCCCCCCCTCTCCTTCCTTGAAGTGTAGTCAAGTCCTTTCTAAAGTAATGAGCTGTGTTGTGGCCTAGAGGTTCTGATTAATTCACAACGATTCCTTCACTTGTAGACCTGCAAGGACGCCTTGTACCTCTTTGGCTTCTAATAATGTTGTGCTCGGGCTGACGCTGTGTTGTGCGGACGCCTGATTATCAAAGTATGCAGTGTGTTCCAGTGGAAGAGGATACTACACCCCCGCCAAGCTAAATATTTTCTGAAAGGTCGTTCTCACCTACCCCACTATGGGAAACGCGAGGCATCAATTTGCAGAGAGGCTTTCATGTCCTGTGCAATCCAAAGCTTGCTCTGAGTCACAGCAGGAGGCTATGGAGGCAACCCCCAAGTGTCACGCTTTGAAATGAAGTTAACCGGACACCAATAGACTATTTAATTGGGGGTCAGATGTAGGAAAATTATCTCATAGTCTCAGTTTACCAAAAAGATCAGAGTCTTTACTCAGCGGGCCGATGAATTACATCGAAGGAAAGTGGAGACGTTGCCCATGGCAACTAGATCTCCTTCTGTCGCAATACCCGGCTCCTGCGTAGGGATTGCCATGAATGGTATTTATCATCCTGAGCAGGTTGGCAATGTATAATTTAGACCTACAGATTTCGGTTATTTTTAATGAATAACATCCTGGTGCATAACTAATATATTGGGGTGACCAAACGTAACCGCACGTTGCTATGTTGTGGTAGTCTGGCTAGGCCTTTAAAGCAGAAGTGTGGGAGCACTCTAACCAGTGGCCTATTTATTTTTTGGGAACACGTTTTGGATAAGTTTCCCAATCTGGTGAACCCCAATGAACAGGGGCCATTGCCCATAGTAACCAATCAGCTTCTCTTTCATTTTGCTCAGTTAAGATTTGAAAATGAAATAGAGATGCTGATTGGTTGCCATAGGCAACTGCTCTCCAGGATCTGTCCGTTTCAGTTTTTGATAAATCCCCCCCATGTTGTTCTGTTACTTTGGGACCAAAAAATGTTATTGTTAGGCAGCTTTGGGTTAAAGGGTATGAACAGGCCCACTCCAGTTTTGATAAATTCCCTATTCTGTATTTTGTTCTGTTACTTTGGGACCACAAAATGTTATTGCTAAGCATCCTTGGGTTTAAGGATGCCAGCAGGCCTCGGGTTGCTATGAGCAACAACTAGCTATGAGCAGGCCTACTCCAGTTTTGATAAATTACCCATTCTGTATTTTGTTCTGTTTTGCTTTGGGACCACAAAATGTTATTGCTAAGCATCCTTGGGTTTAAGGATGCGAGCAGGCCTCGGGTTGCTATAAGCAACAACCATATTGTTTGCATTTCCTTATATGAAAGATCTGCAGTGTGACCCATCATGGCTCTCATGCTCTCTGTAGTCGAGGGGCAAAGTGGGCCTCAACTGTATAGTATTTCATGAGAATTGGTGAAATATTTCTTGCTTCCCTTATCCGCAAATGCCTGTGAACTTGTACCTATAAAAGTGTTCAAACATCTGGATATATTGGACACATTCACTGGTATGCTGGGGAAGAGAGCGCCTTTGGCCCACCTGTTGTGAATAATTTCTCTTGAAAACTCTACAGGGCGACAGGGTATGGCGTAAGTCATGTTGAAAAGGAGGAAAATGGATCCCAGATGGCCATTTACTTGTAATAGAAACTTGCAGTTCCGGAGGAGTTATGGGCTGCAGTCTAAAGTGGATTCTTCCCCTTAATGCACGCTTAATGATTAACGATAAACTTTATGGAGCCAAGAGCAAAAACACATTTTCACAACGGAATTTTGTATATGTTTTTGATCAGCAGTGTACAGACTGCAGGAAATATTTTGAATTGTCATTATCTATGCTTTGTCATGTCTTATTGGCCGTAGGGATAATGGTGGAGGATGCACGTCACGGGGATGTAGTGCATCCTTTGGCTTGAGAGCTTGAGCTATTTACTGGCTCAGCACACCAAATGATTGCATTTGTATTAGTACAGTTTTTGCATTTTTTTTTTTCCACAGCTCTTGCTAACCTTGATTTACAAACGTGTCCTGCAGGATGCAGACACAGGTTTAATATTGACTTACACTCCTGGGTTGTAGTAGATGAATCATGGCCACATTTACAACAAGCCACTTGTGTATAGGATGGCAGTGTATTGAAACATGGCCCAACATTTACAAATTGTCATTTCTTCTTTCCACAGCAAAACTGTAGAGATAATCCGTGTAAGGTTTTAAGGGGGAGTCGTAAGACTCTCTGTAGCTAATACAGCTCATCGCATCCATTGCTGTATATAAAGGCACTTGACTGGCGGACTTGTAGCTTTGCATTTAGACCAAAGGGATTGTTGGTTTTTAGGAGCCCCCACCATTTCCAAGAAAAAATGGTACTTGGTTGGCAGTAAAATGGGTTTTGCCTGTACAAGGGCAATTGTCTTTCATTCATCCTACATCAGAGGCCACTACTGCAATCCACATAACAGCTTTATTGTGTTTACTCTTACTCGTTTGATTACGCCTTTTATTCAAATAGGTGTGTCTGTGGTCGTTTCATTCAACTATGATAGAAGTTGGGACACTGTTCACTTTAAATTTGCCCAATGCTTCATCGCACTTCTTATGAGTCATTTACTAACATTTCATTTCTTTTATCAGACAGTTGTCACAACTTCTGGCAGCCATGAGTTCTGCTGGGGTGCTGACCTGCATGCCAGACTCAGGACGAATCTTCAGGGAGACTTCTATGCGCCCACCAGTGCCAGGCCAGGAGACTAAGAACTATAAGGTAAGCTTTTATTACTTATAAAGAGGTAATGCCCGTAGGTCCATTCCCAATGTACACATCCATAATATTTGGACTACATAGTTCAGTATTCACAGTTATATTATCCAAGGCAGAAGATCAATGAGTTTAAGAGAACAAACCAATTTACTGTTTGTTACAAAGTTGTAGATAACTTGATACAAAGTTGTAGATCACTTGATACATAATCATGTATTGAGGGACAACCCTCAACTTATGAGTTAACTTGATACATAATCAAAACCTTTGGTCCGCTTATAACAGTTGTTTTTCTATATAACCAATTTAGGTATATAATGGTCCTCATGTAAACAACAGCACTAGTAACTCATACTACCCAATCAGAGTAAAGATAGGCTCAGCTATAGACAGCTAAAAGTTTTCTTTCTCCTAACCTTATTGCCAAGGTCTGTTGTTGATTAGTAGCTGATGAACCTTACCACTGACCATGATGCTAATCATGTTTTCTTTCTTTCTATCTATCTATCAACTACTTAAGACTGAAAAATTCAGTATGGAGCCACAATGTTTTGAGCAACAAACGAAGCACAAGGAAGAGTTGCTTAGGGAGGCCGAAGGTTGCGTTGCCAATGACACGCGATTCTCTAGGTGGGGCAGATCCTTGAACCTTTTGTTGGATGATCAAGATGGTGCCACACTTTTTCGGATGTACCTGGAGGGACAGGGCCTGGTGGATCTTTTAAGCTTTTGGTTTGCATGCAATGGCTTTAGAGCCATGGACCCAGCAGAACCCAAGACTTCAAAGACAGCCAAAGCCATATATCGTTGGTATGTACAAAATAGCCAAGCTGTTTCGGGACGTTTAAAGCCAGCCACGAGGGCCCAAGTGAAGGAATGTGTTAAGAACCAACAGTTGAATAGGACTCTGTTTGACCAGGCTCAGCAGGAGATTCAGAGGGCCATGGAGCAAGAGGCCTTTCCTTCCTTTTTACAGTCTGACATATGCAAGGAATACGCTCATGCTGTGGAGGACAGTCCCACTCCGGATAGCCCTGGACCTGGTCTCCCTACTCTGGCTGAGGATGAGGAATTTGGTGGGTTCCACAACTATAATGTTGGCTTGGGAGCAGTGGGGAAACTAAATCGTGCCTTCTCACGCTTGCCACCTAGAAACCAAAGGTGAGTACCAGGAAAACTAACCAGTTCCTTTTAAATATCCCTTTCTACTCTTTTTGAATACTTGTTAATTTGTTAGTTTTTGCATTTGATAGTATTCCTTTTAGCTAATGATGGGTTAATTTTTTTTCCTTTTTTACTTCAAGCTATTTTGTTTGTTCTCCGGCACTTTTTCTTCATTTTCTTTGTTCCTCCCCTCCTTGTGTTAAAGGTTAACTTAGCTGTTATTCCTTTCCCTGAGCTCACATATCTTTGATGTGAACAAAATCTCTCCCTGCTCCAGAGATCAAAGAACCATATCCATGAAGCGGGCCGGGTTTTTTTTTTCTCCCTCTATGCTTCCCCCCTCCCTCCCAAGATGCCTTGCTGTTTCAAAGCCTTCTTATCTTATAATGACTTTTTTTTTAAATAACAGTTATTCTTTTTTATGGCTTATGCTGGATTAGATAGTAAATCTGTTAGAAGCATCAGTTTGGAAGATATTTTTGAACTAGGATTTTTTTTAATTTTTTTTGGATGTCCAAACTTCTGGCTATTAAAAATCAAATTGCTGCATACAGTCAAGTTCCCTTTTGGGAAAAATCTTTTTTTGCCTGACACCCAAACAAGGAAGATGATATGATACATTAACTATGGGGATATGTCAATACATTAACTGTTCAAAGTGATGTGAAACCGAACTAGAGATGTTTCAGGGAAAAATGATTCATGTGGCAGTAGATTTTACAGATAATACCTTAATTTAGGCTCCTGTAGAAAATGGGTTTCCTTCTTTATGGTTTTATTGCTAGCTGTCCTATATACCTTTCAAGCTGGCATGCCTTCTTGGCCAACCAAGTCTTACTAGGAAGAGGAGCACAACTTTAATTAAAAGGTTGTGAAGGTCATTAACCACTCTTGACAATGAATGTGCATTTTCCTTGGTTTGTGGTCCCTACCAGGTCCCACTAACAAGCATCTGAAAGAAAATGGGCTATATATTTACCTGTCTGCCGCCCATTCCTTTGATTTTTGCTCTGTTGCAGAGCATTACCCACTTCATATTTGGAACACTTACAGTTGTGTCAACAACCTGGACCCCACCCTTACCTTGTGGCTCTTCCTGCAGGCATTTGGGTCACTAAAGGATTTATGAGTTAGGGGTCTGCCAAAGAAACCAAGGCTCACAATGTGGGCCAAAGGCATGTAAGAGTGTCAGATGTGTGGATTCTTCAGGTGTCCATAGCTTTTGAAACCAGTGAGGATTGGATGGGTGGGTGGGGGTTAAGTTGAAAACCTCTTGTTTTGAAGGTCTTAAATTTTGACTTTTTTCATTCTTTGACAGTTTGGCAACAAAACTACTTTAATGGCGAAGTTAAAACTTGATTCCCCATTTTGAAAATATTTTTCATCAGTTGTCTAATTAACATTTGTTAGCTAAAAGATTTTTACTATTTAATTTGTTTCTTTTGTAGATCCCATCTGCGGAAGACCGAGCCTGTCTACCAGTACTTTGCCCCCGCAGCAAGTATCAATGACAGTGAGATTTCCAGCGATGCCCTGACAGAAGACAGCATGTCTATAACAGATGGTAGTGTGTAAGTATTTGATCTTTACATAACATACCAATGTCAGATGCATATTTCTCTGCCATGAACGGACATTCTCTAGTGATGGCAGATACTAGCTTCATAATTTTCAATATTAAACTCCGTGATCTGGTATATGCGAGTTCTAAAAACAAATAACATAACATGAGGGAAATGGTAGCATCCCAAAAGGAAATGCAGGAGTTAGTAGAGGAATAATAATTCCACATGCTTGGACACGTTTAGATGTCTTTGGCAGGTGGTCATGCAGGCCTCAGTTCTTTCAACATGTAGACTGCCAGAGGGTACAGGTCAAGAAACATATGGCCTCTTGCTTTTTATTTTCCTATTGTTGAAGACAATGCATGGAATTTTGTTGCTCACTGTGATGAAGTTGCCAAGTGCATTGCTCCCATTAGAGGTGGTGTGCGTTCACTTGGCTATTCGGTACCTTCACAGCTGAAAGAGCCCATCAGATTTGTTCCTTGCAACAGAATGTTATTCTATCATATAGGCTATGAAGTCCCAGGCAAATGTATTAACAGCTTCTCAGCCCAGTTATGGTTTTGGTTAATATTGTTAAAGCTGAACTCTAGGCAGAAAGGACACAAATTAGGAATAAAAAAATTTCCATTCTTTTTACTTCCGTTATAGTGAATGCCATTTTCTAATGTTAGGAAAAAAGGTTTTCAACAAGATGAAAACTTTTTTTCTATCAGAAATTGAATCAAAAGTGCCTAGTAATGATTCGATTTCTGTTCGAAAGTTTCTGTTTTGATTTTTTTTTTCAGTCAATCATTATGTGTATACCCAGCCTAATTCTATTCATTATATGCATATTTAAATGTAAGCCATGTGCTTTACTGAATTACTTGAGAGCAGCCTCTTGCAATTCCTCATACAATAAAGCTCAGTGGACTGAGTAGTACAAGGAAGGAGCCAATCAGTTGTGCTGATGTTCTAGCAAGAAACCTGCTGATAGGAGAAGAGAGAAAAAGGATAGATAAATGAGCTCATCAGTCTGCTGCTTTGCCTTTTGTTTTCTAATCACAGGCTAGGGGAGTGACCAGCCTGTAGATGTTACTTGACTGCAGCACAAGATAAAAAAAATCAGGTTTCAAGTCTTTCCAGACAGGCCCGTGCTTCATGTCAGAACTGAATGGACATATCCCCGAAAAAGAGCCTATTCATACTGGAGCAAATATCACCGGCAATGGGCTTGCCCATGTTGGGCAATGGTGCCGTTAAGACTGCCGCATGCATTATTTTTCCGCGATTCAGGTCAACTCCATGTCCCAAATTGTGGGCAGTTCAGGGCCGCAGTTCATACTGCCGCGATTGTCCTCGATGTTCGTCAGATGATTGCTGGTGAATGCCACGGGAACAATCGCTGCAATGCTCGTATCGCAGCTGTGTGAACTGGCACAGAAAATGGTTATTTTTTTTTAGGCAGCATACAATAAGAAAGGCACATGGCAGTTCTCTTCCATGAGATTATGCTCTGACATGGTCCAGTAAGCATGTTGCAAAGTTGCATTTGTGAATGGTGGGGTCTCCATCCTAGCTTTGAAGTATGACTGAGCTATGTGACTCACAAGAGGCCAAATGAAATCACATACATTTTAGCAAGTTAAACAGTTCCCATATATGTTTTGACTCTTTGGTTAGAGTTTAGTTTGTGTTACCATACTGTTATAGACCTTCAGTACACCTATTACATAACAAAAAAACCCTTTTTGTTAACAGAGATGGAATTCCACCATATCGCTCCAAAAAGCAAAGGGAAATCCATAGAAGTGTCAGTGCCAATGGACAAGTGCCTCTGCCTTTTGTTCCTGTAAGTATAATGGGAGGTGTTTGCATGAATGATATAAAATGAGAGCTAAGATGGAAGATTCTTTGCATTATGCCTTGACGCCCACACGTATTAAAGTGTCTCTGTCATGAATAGGTGTGGGGTTGCCATTGCAAGCTTCCTTCTGTAAGTGCTAGATGCCTGGCTTTGATATGTTCCAGAAAACAATGTTTCAGGAGCAATCATGTTTCAACTCAGTGTATGAAAAGTGTCAGAGCTACTTATCTTTATACATCTGTGTCAGCGGCTCCAACAGCATTGAAGTTAAAGCTTCAGAATGACCGTCTGAGCTAGCATTCTCAAAGGATAGTTCATCAATGACAGCCTCTATTAATCTCTCATAACGGTGTCCTTTTAAGCTTTACATGCTCTGTCCAAGTTTGACACTGAGCACAACTTTGTGTTGAGTTTGGCAGGTGTGGAATCCCTGTGTATATTCTGGGGCCTGCATATATAAGCTCGACAAGGACTTGTATAGTGATCTGAAAATTAAATCAGACACCACAACTTACCTGCATCTTAGCAGTATTACCTTATAATTTTAGACTTGGATAGGTTCACTGGATAGGTTCACTGTAAGGGTCCATCCACTCGTACTCCTGTGCTGTGCACAATTGCCAGTACTATAATTTGGATTTGCTCTGCAGCAACAATCTGTAATTTAAACATCTAAAATTGTCAAGCTGGAAAAACACTGCCAAGCTTATTTAATAAAGCAGAGAACAAAGTGCACTAATCCATGATAGCAATCAGAATTTATTTTCCTGCCCTCTGACCTTAGTATATAAATCATTTAGCTGTGGGGTAATACATGTCATCTATGCTCTTTGCACTATCCTCCTTAATAAGCCTATTGTAAGCTTAATTGATAAAAGAATGCAAATAGGAGTTCTGATTTTTATAATGCAGTATCCCATGGTAACCTGTCGGATATCTTTTTTTCCTTTTTTTTTTTTTTGCTGTCCAACCACTGAAAAAGTAATTGGCTGCTGTGGGTAACAACTTTGCACCACCTTGGCCACCTTTTATATAAGTGTACTGCTTGTCTAAGGTTTGAGTTTGTTATTGTAGCAGCCAGAATTTTCCTTGAACGTTTCCTCTTTGTTCTTACAGAGAACTATGCGCCCACCAGCTGAAATGATGCCAACGAACCCTGCAGAATTTGCAGCAAAACTAACGCTAGCTTTGGAAAAAGTAAAAAAACAAAGAGACGCACAAGAGAAGCTGGAAGAAAGGCTGCAGAGGTTGAAAGAGGTAAAATCTTCGAAAAAACTTTAGGAGGGAGGCAGTAGTTATCAGCACCAGCAGAAAAAATGTCTATGATTGTAGCATGCACCTGGCATTATGACATGTGACAAGTACAGGCATGCAGAATTGTAGAATGCTACTGGAGTCGCCTTTGGCAAGGTTCTGCCCTAGAGATACAGGAGTAGCTTTAATTAGTTTGTATTCTTCAAAAGGCAGGCTAGAGATTGACGCGGTGTGGCCTGGTTGAATTATGAAAGAAAATTTGGGGTTGGAATGTTGAAAGAAAACAACAAATTAGAAAAATGCATTTTGTCCTAACAGGAAGAAGAGAAAGCGGAATATGATATCCCTTCATCTAGCCAAGACGCCTTGCCAGCTGCTTCCTTTGAGGATGACCCACAGTCTATCCTGGATGACCATGTATCAAGGGTCTTGAAGACGCCAGCAAATCTGTCGCCTAGATCTCAATCCCCCTTCATTCAAAGAAAAGCCAAAGGTCAAGCATCATTTGGCAAAGGGCAAAGCTTGACTTCCTGTCACTTAAGGCCAAAAGCTCCCCTAGGAATGGAGGCGCCTGTCACACAGAATGTAGAGCAGCGCAGTTCTGTGAGGTATGTAAGTTCCTGCCAATGAGTGGGCCTTATTCTCTTTTCTGATTTATCTAGAATATCTTCTGTCTCCAGCTGATCTGCTTACATGTCTATAGATGCCACTATACCCTACAGATTAAAACAGCAGATTGCAGTATAGAGAACGTTTAGCTCCTCTGTACATGGGTTTTTTATTTTTTAATAACCCCTCCCCAAGTGACTACATGTATTTGTACTTGTCCCGGAGTATTCACTTAATTGATGAATGACACCCCTGGGCAAGCCCCTACAAGAGCAGTAGTATGATGGGTTCCATTTAAAAGTTTTGTAAGAGATGTATAATCCTCTTTATACTGTGCAAATGCTTACCTTTTATGTGCTTCTTCAGTTCCCAGGGAACAAAAAGTTGCAGAAAGCCAGAAGGCTGTGCGGCTACATATAAGCTGGAAGAAGGCAACTCTTCTGTTGGGCTGACCACCCCACTTTCCGCTGAGCAGGAAATAGAACGCAGCCACAGTGTCTTGCAGTGGGTTCTCGAAAGTGCCAAAATGATGAAGAAACATCATCGGGATGTCCCCACCAGGTAAGTGTAAACATTTGAAAAATATCTGGATGCCGGAGCGTATATTGCATATGTTCTTTAGGGGACTTCATAACAGAGCAGACCTGGGCACCGCCTGTCCGCATCTGGCCCACTCTGCAGAGTGGCAGCACAGTGAGTGTACTGGGCTGAATGTCAATGAGCATCCACTGCATGCTGCAGCCCAGCAGAGAACAGCTCTCGGTCCCCTTCCATCAATGGTTGCTATAACCGCTGATGTCATAGCAACCAATGATGTCTGGAGCCTCCTCAGTCATTGGCTGCTAGGACTGCCTGTCATTCCTAACAACCAATGACATCAGG
>JAEOBE010022420.1:0-11496 GCA_022657655.1 Phrynoglossus myanhessei | reverse complement strand
TGTAGTGTACAAACTCAGAAACACCATTGTAAAAGAAAAGATAAATAACTTTCAGACCTCAGGTACTCTTTTGTCTTCCTACCCCAGACTGTGCAGTGTTAGGCCCCATTCACACACTGCTGAAAACATTACTATAATCGTGCTCCCATTGCCAATGTTAGGCAATGGCAGTGTTCACACTGCTGCGAGTTGCGAAAATCGCAAACGGCACCGACACTAGCATCGTTTTTTTTAAAACCGTGGCTTATTTTTCCGTTTAAAACATTTTTTGACTGCACGAAAATTCGGACAAAGATTCGTAAATTAATAGTTTTTTATAATTCGCTGTAAATCGCACGAAGAAAAACATGCACCGTGAACGAAAAAATGCAGCAAATTCTTCAGAATTTGAGCCAAATGGCCAACCAACACAAACCCATGGAGAGTCCTATTTCAGAGGGCAACTAGGCACTTCACATGTGTAATAAAGCACAGATGCCATCCTGGCAAATAGCGTGTTGATGAGGGGAATATTTCTGAGCTTCCAGCCTAAAGCGGTAGCACCTAAATCTGGGTTTTTCCTTAAGGGGCCATGCGGAGCATTGCTGTACATTATGCGGTGTTAACATATTTTGCTAATGTACCAAAAAAGCTGCTGCTACTATCTCTGGCAGAGTGGATTGCTGTCCATTCCAGTGTGTTGCAATGGATGTCTATCAGCAAAGTGCGCTGGGGTCACATTCAAATTGAATAACATTGAATTGCATCAATGCATGTAATGCGCTTTACCATCCCTAACGACAATATAATTGTGTTCATGGACCCTAAAAGTGCCAAGATAAGGTTCTTTGGCACTCAAGGGAAAGATATCAAAGTGCATTCCCACTACTCCAGCCTGAATGATTAAAGCTGTGATGGACTAGAGCAAATAGAACAAAAAAGTCTTGCAATAAACACAATGCAGTGCAATTATACAAATACAGCCCTGGCCAAACGTTTTAAGAATTACACAAATATTAATTTTCATAAAGTCTGCTGCCTAAGTTTTAATGATTGCACTTTGCATATACTCCACAGTGTTATGAAAAGTGATCAGATTCATTCAAATTAATTGCAAAGTCCCTCTTTGCTATGAAAAAGAATTTAATCCCCCAAAGAAACATTTCCATTGGATTTCAGCCCTGCCACAAAAGGACTAGCTGACAACATATCGGTGATTGTCTTGTTAACACAGGTATCAGTGTTGACAAAGACAAGGCTGGAGATCACTCTGTTCTGATGACTAAGTTAGAATAAAAGACTAGAAGTTTTAAAAGGAGGATGGTGCTTGAAATCATTGTTCTTCCTCAGTTAACCATTGTTACCTGCAAGGAAACATATGCAGTCATCATTGCTTTGCACAAAAAGGGGATTCGCAGGCAAGCATGATGATACTACTAATTTTGCACCTAAATCAACCATTTATCGTATCAAGAACTTCCAGGAGAGAGGTTCAATTGTTGTGAAGCGGCTTCAGGGTGCCCAAGAAAGTCCAGCAAGCACTAGCACCATCTTCTAAAGTTGATTCAGCTGCAGGATCAGGGCACCAGCAGTGCAGAGCTTGCTTAGGAATGGCAGGAGGTGTGAATGCATCTGTATGCACAGAGAGGTGAAGACATTTGGAGGATGGCCTGGTGTCAACAAGGGCAACAGAAGCCACTTCTTTCCAGCAAAAACATCAGGGACAGGCTGATATTCTGCAAAAGGGACAGGGATTGGACTGCTGAGGACTGGAATAAAGTAATTTTCTCTTATGAATCTGCTTTCCATTTGTTTGTGGCATGCAGAAAAAAACCTTGTCTGGAAAGGTGATCGCTACCATCAGTCTTGAGTCATGTCAACAGTAAAGCATCCTGAGTTCATACATGTGTGGTTTAGCTTCTCAGCCAAGGAAGTGGGCTCACTCATAATTTTGCCTAAGAACATAGCCATGAATAAAAAATGGTACAAAAACATCCTCCAAGAACAACTTGGATTTGTGAACAATGCCATTTCCAGCATGATGCAGCACCTTGCCATAAGGCAAAAGTGATAACTAAGTGAATTGGTAACAAAACATTGAAATTTTGGGTCCATAGCCAGGACACTCTCCAGACCATAGTCCTATTGAGAACTTGTGGTCAATCCTGAAGAAGCGAGTAAACAAAAACCCACAAATTTTGAATGACAGGAAACCAAAGAAAATTGCAGAGGTCTTAAAAAAGGGGTCAACACTGCAAATATTGACACTTTGCATAAACAATGTGTCAATAAAAGCCTTTGAGA
Organism: Phrynoglossus myanhessei; assembly: GCA_022657655.1. Classification (NCBI taxonomy): domain Eukaryota; kingdom Metazoa; phylum Chordata; class Amphibia; order Anura; family Dicroglossidae; genus Phrynoglossus; species Phrynoglossus myanhessei. Next base: position 9,213 of record JAEOBE010022420.1, on the reverse strand, counting down.
CTAATGAAATGTTTGTACTTATATATCAGTATAGCATAGTAACTTCTGACAACAAGATCTAAAAGCACTGAAGCAGCAGGCTTCGTGAAAATGAATATTTGTGTCATTCTCAAGACTTTTGGCCAGGATTGTATAACCTAAAACCTGTACTTTGGATGGGTATGGGTACCTGTGGGTGTTTCTTATCTGTCAGTGATTCCAATGATGAGATTGGGAGGCTCCAGTTTCCTGCCACAAGGAAACTATAAAGCAGACGCCACTGTCTAGAAGAGCAACTCTCACATAATGTGTTTATTATGATGGCTACAAATTCAAATTAAATATAATGAAAAGGGCACAAATATGGCCTATTATGTACACATCCACTTTGAAAACAGCTGATTAAGGTTGTTAACCGTCATCTGGAAAACAGCTGTGAACAAGTTAGGTGAACGGCTCTAAACGCCATGTTTGTGTTATGCACCATTGACTATGAATGAACAAACACAAGGACACAATCAGTATATCCCCAGTTGCAAACCTTTTCACATTAAGAATAAATCCTTTATTATCTAGCCTTTTTTCCTCATTAGCATACAAAACATAAAAAAACAAAAACAGGAAATGATTTAAAGTGAACTTAAATCAATAAGATGCAAGTCAACATTATGAACTCATGTTATCACTAAGAGTATGGTACATCTTTGCGCTGAACAAACAACTACCAACTGAACAAACAACTAACATTTTCTAGCTCTCAGCATAAATAATCTATGACACATTCTCTGGCTACCAGTTTCAATCAGCAGCGAGATAAGAGTAATCAAACAAGCCTATTTCCATGTTTATAATTATTTACTATATGCAGAACAAAGATTTTAAAACACCTGTGAATAGGACGGACTGAAAACATCTCACCAATTCCTCCATAAGGTCATAAGGCTTCCAATGCTGCTGATTTTTGCACAAAATGCATGTGAAAACTGCAGCTAATATGACTCAATGAGGCACAAAATGTGCATAAAGCTGTGAAAGCGAAATTTGCAGCAATTCTTGCCCTTCGCTTTAGCTTCTCCCGGCACTATTTTGAGGGAATCGCTTCAAATTTAAAATTTTCATTCCCGTAGGGGTACATTCGATTAGTTGCGGTGGCATTAATCCATTTTATGCCACCTGCCAATCGATGTCACAGCATTTTAAAAATGTAAACAAACAGGAGAAAGATCAGCTGTGATTTCTTTTGTGTTTATTCTAAAAAGCCAGCGGAAGAGATCAGACATCACTATATCTTTCCCCAGCCCCATACTAACCCCCCCCAAAAAAACAATAAGAGCCCATCAAAATTTGAAGTGGGTGTACCCAATTTAAGACCCTGCTACAAAAAAAGGCAGATTACATTTAATGCTTGCATCATTAAGCATGGTATGCTATTTTCAATGACCCAAAAAAAACCCAACACAAAACACCCTGCATGGGAGAAATGGCTTTAGCCTTTGTCTACGGAACCAAGGCGATGGTAATGTCACCTTTATTTCCAGAGAGATCCCAGGCATTGCAGAGTTACAAAAATATTGCAAAAAAAATGCCCCAGCACAGTACAGCCTTCTTATGAGATGTGGGGTGGTGGGTAATCCCTGGGATCTCACTAGGAATATCGTCCCTGCCTAGGCACTGCAGGTTTAAGCTTGGAGAAACTACATTCATCATTTTTCACTCACACGAGGATGTTTATTTTATTTTTTAGCACTATAGCATTCTGGGTTGGTGATGAAGTGGGAAGCTGCAAACAAAACAAGTTACATTTTTAGCACAAGGTCCACTAGAAGAAAAAAAACAAAAACCGGCAGCCTTTTTTTTCCCTGGTACTGGCCCAAAGATTCAAAGCCCCAGTCCGCACCTGGAGAGACACCCCTTCAACCTATTTTCTGTGGACCCAACGCATCATGAGAGTATCATTAGGTCAACCGAGATTCACAGAATGATGAAGAGAAGTGCATTTATATCAAACATACTCTCTGCAACACTGATGTTGATGCAGGGGTGAAGAGGACCCTGGCCATTATTTCACCTAAGAAAAAAACAGAACATGTGGGTGATACGGGCACTCCTAGAGTAGGGCTGGAATTGATTTTAAACCATCTGGCAGAACAGTGGTTGCAACACCTGCTTTGAGACTGGGGTCCTTGAGTCAATGCCAAGGCAAGGCACTATGTGCAAACGGTCTGCATGTTCTCATTGTGCTTCTGCAGGTTTCCTCCCAATACTCCAATGTCTTGCTGGTAGGTTAACTGGCTTCCATCTAAAATTGCTACTGGTATGATATTCTTCTGATTGCACCCATGACATATGCTTTACCATCTGCACCAACAGCAGATAAAGCCCTTCCCTGCTCAGAGGGAGAAGTGCCACAGCAATATAAATAAAGATTTAACAAATTTGAGTGAATTAACTGCTAAGAACAATATCACAGCACTGCTACAACAAAAATTGTGCTATTATGTTATTGTTAGAACACAGACTCAGTTTATCTTTATTTAATTCCTAGCAGTCATATACAGAAGAATTCTTGTATTGCTTCTGGGATTGCAGTTACTTACTCTTACTCTGCAAAGTGTGCATGGAAGATGTGGTAATGAGTTCAAAGTTAATGCTTGAATCATTGAACACATTTAACCTGATTGTTTTTTTGTTTTTGTTTTTTGCTTTTAAGAGGTTCAGATTCAGCTATTGGTGTTTAGCCAATGGTGGAACTAGTGGTCTAATATTACCATCAGCATAAAAATTAGAGCCTCTCATCAGGTAAACTGAATCACTGGAAGAAGTATCAGATATACTACATACATATACATATCTTTCTTTCACTAACCTGTAAGGCTGTCTGGCCGTGATGGCACCATTCTTTCGTAGATCTCATATGACTGGTATTGGTCAATGTCATGTAGGTTCCTCTGTAAAGTTCCCATATGCTGTGGTACCGCTGTCATTCCTGGACGTTTTGGAGAAGATGCTGATCCCATAGGAGCTTGGGACAAAGTGCCCACTCTGTTTTGTGCATCTGATAATGTTAGAGGAGAACCAACTCTGACAGATGTCCCCAAGGTTTGGTAAGATGAGGACATGCTAGAGGGGTTTGAATTTTGCCGAGTTGTGACTGACCCAATTCTTCGTACACCTGTTGGGGAGTTGGCCCTGCGCACTGTGTAGGGGGAGCCAGCTCTCTGAGATGGCAATGTTGTAGAAGTGTAGGTATTGGTGGCAGGAGGTGGTCGTGAATCTGTAACAGATGGGGAGCCATATCCACCCCCAAGAGAAGTTCTCAGTGAGCCTCTAGATGGAGACACTCCAGACCCAATGACGTAAGATGGGGACTGCGACCTTGAAGGAACAGAACTAACTCTTCGAACAGCTCGACTGGCTGCCATTGCTGTATTTGATGGCTTTAAAAAAAACAGAACAAAAAAACATAAAAATGCAGAATCAATCCATCATAAATGCATTTAGGGTTCTGTTTTATTTTTTTAGCGTAGTTTGCAAGTGTAATGGGACATTGTCTCACAAAGTTACTTATTAGCTCTGCTTTGATTGACTACTTTGCTCCTGATCTTCAGAGGTCTGTTCATCTCATAATGCTCTGTTCTTGCAAGTGAATATGAGTATATAACCATAAAGTAAAAACTGTGTGGTTAAGAGCTAAATTAAGCCTTTGAGGTTTAGCATATGGCCCACAAACAACTTGAGAAATCTCTGAGCCAATATTGCTTCCTGTTTCAATCTCTCTAAAGAAATAAAACCGATAATTTTTTTTAAAGAATACTCGCATGTACAAAGCTGAAACCCCCTCTTCACATTTACATTGGAAAGGAATGCATACTTGATGTCACTTTTTTTAAAATAATTATTTACTTTAAAATAGCATACTTCTATATCTCATCATACCCACATACAACAACAAATATTTAACATGTAGCCTTTTTGGGTGACAACTTCAGTTGTCCTTACAGAATGTAAATTAACTGTTGGTTACCATTAAATGTACATAAATGGCCTTGTGATTTGAAATGTCAACATACATGCTCAAGTTTATTTTCTTTAACATGTTCGGTTTGTTAAAACTTTATGTCAAAGTGATTTTAACATCAAGAGTACACCCCTTTAACTACTCAGTTAATCCTTACTATCTACACCACAACTAAACTTTAGCACTGTTTTCCAGCCATTCTCAACCAGGGTTCTGTAGAACTCTAGAGTTATGCTTCAAAGGTTGTTAGGGGTTTCTGCAGGAATTAGCATTTAGGATAAACTACCATTACTACCAATAACCTTTTTAGCCATCTGCAAGGGGCATTCTTTCCACTAAAAAGCAATTGAGAAAGCTGGTTGGATAACCAGTGAAAACTTCAAGAGGGGGTAACTTTAATCAGCTGGTTTTCCAACGTGAACCTAAGTGGATATACATACTTAATGCTACCAAATTTCTGGGGATCAACAAGCAGTTGAGCGTTAAAACGTTTTTTTGGGCTAACTAGCTCTTTCTCTGGTCCTGATATCCAAAATTACATGTTTCTCTAGAGTACCCATATTCCTTTCTCCTCATTATTTTCTGCAATTTTTTGTTTAGTTGTCCATACCACACCACTGCTCCTGTATCCATGGAGACACCTTGCAGAAAAATTGGCTGTTAATTCAATTACTTATGACTGCTGTATTAGTATATATTGTGCTAAATTTAATGTCTTACCATTTGGTATGCTTATGTATGATATGTAATTGAATGCTTCATTATCATGTAACTACCTATAAAAGATATGCAATGTAATACTCCTTATTGTATAAGACATTCTTTCTATGTATACCTATTATTGTAACTTGATGTAAATACTGTTGTGTGTATACACGTGCTAGTCATAGGTTATGTGCAGGGTTGTCATCTCTTGGTGGGAAGTGGATCCAGGGTGCACTGTCGCATACAGTTTCCCTAACCCGTAGGCTATCATGTGGACCTGGGCCTGTGGCAATGATCCCCTCCATTTGTTAGGGTTTCCCAACCTTGCTTGCATGGGGACACTTATGCCAGAGACTCCTGCCGCCCATACTCCTGGTCTTTGCTTACACCTTCGGGTGTTTGGCCAGTGTTCGGTGCGGACAGTTCTCCATGGCAGCAGGAGGCCTTTCTATTCCACTTCTTGTGATGTACACCCTGACCCATCCCCGCACGTCATGACATGTCCTGATGCCATCGCCCGTCCTCCTTAGGGGGTAGAGCCATCAATTAGCAACCACATAAGAGGGAACACACAGGATCTCCATGCTCCTCCAGCTTAATCTACGCAGCAAGTACAGCTCCCTTGACACAACCCCTGTGATTTCCATTTCACATACTCTATCTTCATATTTTCCCCAGTGGTGCTGGTATCATTTTTGTGCCATACTTGATTTTTATGAAGTTCCATTAATATTTTGTTCTCACTTTCTCTTATTTTGGTCCCAGACGAATAACTCTAATATTTTTTTCTACTTCACTTTGAATGGGCAGTGTCTAGAAGCAATACCACATTCTGTTATGTGATTTTTTGATTGGATGACCTTTTATGTAAATATAAGGACCTACATGTGGCCCTATGGGTGGACAACATCTTATGGAAATTAATATTAATTATAATATTAAAATATTAAGTAACCAATATCTTTTAACTTTTATTTTGGAATCCCCTATTCTTATGTAGAATGCACCAATATTGATTTCTATATTTGGTCTAAGTGATTCTCGGATCAGGTTAATACATTTTTACAGTTGGTACTTATTGTGTCTCTGTTTCTCTGGTAATGGGACTATTTTCTTTATTGTTCACGTGTCATTTCATCCTCATCATTTTCATTGTTTGGTGTGATTTCTCTCAGGCATCTATAGTTGTTTATTGGGACTCGTTATTTGGAGCATAATAGAACATCCCTTTACTTCTAGTAAGTATTGAACACACATATAAATTCATATTCAAAATAATTACTGGTATATCTAAGTGACAATTATATTCCTATGATTTTTCCCTATATATCTCTATCTAGTGATTTGGGGTTAACATTGTTCCACCCCCCTTCTTATTTCCCTTCTGTGTGTTTTCTGCTATGCTACCTGCTTTGGGTGGCTGATCCTGTATGGTTTCTAATGGTAACCTTTGTTCTATGCCAAACTTATATAAGTACATGTATATTTTTGTTTTGTTTAGCTTGGTGTTTATTCATCTGTATGCATGTTGCATTTAATGATAGCAATTTTTCTATTTAGTTTCTAGGTTGACTACTAATGAAGCGCTAATGTGCGAAATGCGTAGAGTCTTGTCATCCGTTATTAAGCTATATTGTGGCCTATTGCCAACTTTTTGTATACATCCAGCTCCACTTTACACTGCAGATGTGGGGTAGACTTAACCTTTTATTTGATATGCAGATACCCGTGTATGATAAAACCAAATTCTCCATGAAAAAGATTCTTTTTTCGTTATTTTGTGTACTGGCCATCTGGGTACCCTTAAAGTCCTCTAAGCCACATAGAAAGATGCAGCATAGCATTCCTCCAGAATTCTCCTCTTACGATAACCAGTGAATCAACTTCACAAAAAAAACAACAAATACAGTTGTTCTGATTATTACAGATATTTTTAGTACTGATATTTTTTACAGATAAATCATGACCTGAATGAATGACACATCTTCACAGACAATGGTAAGGGACACTACTCCCTTTGCAGCATTTTACTAACTAACAATTTAAAAGCCAAGTTCACTTTTGGAAAAAACAAAGGTATATGAAAGGAAAAGTCTGCGTTTGCTTTCCCAGCCCCAAAAGAAAAAGCAAATACTGTACCCATGATCTGTAGATCACGGGTGTGATGCTCTGCAGCCAGCAGCCCTATCTCAGAGGAAATATGCACGAGTTACTGGAGTGGTGACATCACCGCTCCAGCAGTTCATGCTCACACTACAAAATCTTGCGGCCATGCGGGCCTACAGGATATGTAGTGTGGCGGCTGCTGGCTCAATGGCGTGGCTGCTGGCTCAATGGCACGGCTGTGTCACACACAAATTAAAAATTTACTAGCGGGGAGAAAAATCTTGAAATTCAGGTAAGTGGGGGGCAGGAGGGGGTGTCAGATCAGACCATGTTTCACATTATACCCTAAATATGGGTGTTACATGAAACATGGCCCTAGAGGTGAACTTGGCATTTAATGAAGGTCTTCTCCAATGACACCAATATAAGAATACTACTATTCTCATGATTTCTTTTCTGGCTATCAGTATTAGCATTGTTTTTACTTCATTATTACTGAAAATGCTTTTTATATAGAACAGCTATGAGTATTGAATATACTACATTCCTTATTTTTTTTATTTATTTTCATATATCGACTTACTCCACATGATTACTTATTTGTGAGCTGTAGACATAGTAATCATTAGCAAGGGTTCCCTGAAACCTGAAAGTTATTTCAAGGGTTACTCTGTGTTAAAGGAAGAAAGGCTACTATACGAATAAAAAGCTGTAGTAACTTGTGATGGCCTGTAGAGGTGCCACAAGTTCTATTTTTTCAAGTTACTAACTATTCTGTCCCTAAGTGTATCCAGTTGCTGCATCCATTTCCACAGTTTTCCCATGGTAAGGATTTATTCCCAAAGCTTTGGCACCAGGAAAAATATCATTTCAAAATCCTATTTGCTGAATATTAATCTTTATTGTGTTCTGTTGATTTTATGAATTGCCTTATAATGTGTGTTGTGCTCACAGAAAAGTGTATCTACATCTGTGATACATACCTTTGATTATGCAGAGATCACAGTATCACGAATCCTTCCTCTTCTATGCTGGTAAGTCCTTACCCTTGAACACAGCGTCTTTTACATAATCAAGTGCAAGAAGCATTCTTTCCAGAAGTATTCCGAGTCCAGGTTAGTAAAGCCGTAGGAAAGTCTTTGTGAATGACCGCAATCCTTACCGATATACCTCAAAATCAAAACAGGCGGGTGCAGATCCAGCAAGTGGATGGCGCCATCGGATATTTGAGAATGGAAAAACAGCTGTCCGCACTCCGGGTTTGCTTGAAAGTGGGTAGTAATTCTATTAAATCATCATGTGTGAGAGCACAGCAAAGTTTCGGGCCGCGCAGGGTCTGGACTGTGTCATTGCTGCCCGAGGACAGGGACCCTGCACGGCCCCAAAAAATTGCTTTGCTCTGACACATGACGCTTCAATAAAATTACTACACACATTCAAGCAAGCCAAGTGCGGACAGCTGTTTTCCATTCTCAGGTTACTAAAAGAACTCACCTACAGGATCCCCAGGAAGGGAGATGGATAAAAACTGGGTGTCATTCAACCCACAAGAGGGCTTTTGCTGGACTGAGGGGCAGTGGGTCTTTGGGAGCAGTAACACAGATGAGTCAAGTAGTAGAGGTGGATATTTCAGCAAGAGCTGCTTTTTTTTATTTGTACATCTGCTGGGCAATTTTTAATTAAAGCAAAGGGGTGAAATTTCCCTTATATCTGCCCATGTAAGACCTCCCTATCTACTTAAAAAATGCAAGCTTAAAAATCAGATCCAATCTAAATTACTGCATAAGCAATCATACACTTTGATGTGATGCATATATATGCACATATTTCTACATCTGTTAAATATATGGTTATATCTATATAACATATACAGATTAATTTGAATGCATATACATGCATACAAACTTGTTCATATATACATGAAACCGAATAGTCTTTGGTGGCATGTGGGCCAGTCATGGATGGGGTTAAAGATCTGCCCAGATTGTGGCATTTTATTAGATAAAGCTCCAGAATGAGATGTTAGTCAGAGAGGCAACAAGTGGGTTTTGTGTAATCAGAGGCTTTCAGGGTGGTCAAAGTGTTGGGAGTGTGCCCTAGCCACTACTTCACCTTTAGGTTTTGCCACGGATTCCTGAACAGGGTGGGACGATGCTGCTAGGGTAAATAGTCACGTCTGTAGCGGTTTTATCAGCCTAACATTGGTATATGCTGATTAGGAGGTTAAAAATCCAATTTTATATACCCGTTGGGAAAATTATGTTATCTAAAAGAACATAAGTGGATAACACCTAAATTATCTTTTCCATAAACATACCCATGTTTAACTTCTCACCATAAGCTTCAAAAGGTATGTTTGGAATGGCAGACACCCTTATACCTCTTTCTGTTACCATTTAATGTCA
>JAEOBE010022392.1:0-11957 GCA_022657655.1 Phrynoglossus myanhessei | reverse complement strand
TCGGTTCTTCTAACGTTCAGATGATCGAATGAAACAATCGAATTCGACCGTTTCAATCAGGTCGTCTGAACGTCTATAGTGGCCTTTAATCACTGGTTCCGCCATTGTTCAGCACTCATTTTTTGGCCCCGTTCACACCACAGCAATTAGTTAAGATTAGATTAGCTAATTGCTTGTCAATGGAAGTGAATGGGGTCGTTCAGACCTCCACGATTTTTTGAGTCACTTGGTTGGGAGATATTGTTTGGCATTTACTCGTGCGATTCTGAGCTATATAGTCTGTACACACCGGGATGAAAAATCGGCCTCCCGTTGCTAGGAAACCACCAGCATCAGTTGCTGGGTTTCTCGTGCGGTGTAAGAATCACAGCAGTTTGAATGGGCCCTTACGGATGCACCACAATTAACATTTTAGAGCAGAATTAAAATTTTCAAACATTTTAGGCCAAAACAGAAAATATTTATTTTAACTTGTTATTGATTTCTTTTTTTTTTTCAGCTTTACTTTTGCAGTCTTTGGGAGAATTTCAGGGGTCTACACAGACCCCTGATATTCCCTTTTAAATAAATGAATGCACAGCACTCAATGAGCGAGAAGCACTCAATAGAGAGGCTTCCTATTCATTCATAATCTGGGTATGGGATATAGCTCATTTATAGTTGAACAGGAAGAATCTGTACTGAGCTGCTTCCTGTTCATTCATAAAATTCAAATAATGAATACTAACAATTTGGCCATTCATGAATGAAAGGGGAACTGATGTGATTACTCCCTGCTCATTCATAACCTGACCTCATAAGTGGACCTTGATTGTTTATAAAACACTGAGTGAGTCAGTACTGATCACTGGGTGTTTGTAAACAGAGGCAAGGATCAATGAATATTTGACATATAGTTACTGATCCTCTGAATCTGAGCCGCTCTGCTGACAGTCTGGAGTTAGTGCTCTGGCTACCCCACAGCCGGCCTCTCCTCCCCACTGGAAGCTCACTTCAGCAGTGTGTGTCCCTTTCAATCCCAGCTGCTGCCTATAGGGATCAGAAGGGACACAGTCCCAGGCAATGAAGTTGGCTCCAATGAGAAAAACATCAGGAATGCAGTGGACAGTATCTGAGGCATCGAGAGACAGTGGAGGGGTCCCCACTGGGCATTGTTTGCAGAGGTCTGTGCCCCTCCCCTGATTGGAAGCAGATGGATCGGAGGGGACACAGGCCATCTCCCAGTGGGGAGGGGAGCTCCAAGAGTCAGCCCTTTATCACATTCTCTCAAAATGGTTAATTTCCCTGTCTATTTTATGTGCATTGTTCTTACATAATAAAGGGCATGTATTTCATTTATCGCCACACTGGAATAGAATAGAGATTCAAAGATTTTATATTTGTAGTATATTTTCTAAAAAAACGTCAATTATATACAAGGCATATGCACGGTGGAAAAATTTGTTTTGTTTTAGTATTTTCGTTTCACGATTTAATTTGTTTTATTTCGTTTGTCATGTTACTTGGATTCGTTATTCGAAAAAATTAGTTTTTCGGAAATCTGAAATTTTCGTTTTTGGATCCATTCATTATTTTCAGATTTTGGTAATTACATTTTCAGATCCATTCGTTTCTTTGCTTTATTAATTTTCTTTTTTTCTTATTATTCTTTTCTTATTCTTTTCTTTGTCTTTTCTTCTTCAATAGTCTTTTTCTTCCTCCTTTTCTTTTTCGCTTTCCGAATTACACGAAAACTAATACAAAACGAAATTAACAAAACCAATGTAACAAATCTATTTGTTTGATGTGGAAATGTGTTATTTAGTTTTTGGAAGTTTCGTTAGTGTACGAATTTTGGAAATACGCAAAAATTTTCATTCGGATGAATGAATATTGAAAGTTTCGTCTGAATGAAAATTCGTAACGAAACGCACATGCCTATAATATAACTGAGATGAGGAGAGATGGTAAAAGACAACACAAAGAAGCAGATACTGTATGTGATGTTGGGGCATTACAGCCAGGGTTAAATGTTGAATTGGATCTGTACTTGTTTCTTTAGATATTTTATTTTACACATTTGGTGATAGCAATATGTATTTCCTTTACAGGTTTGAATTATGTACACAATATATACCAGAGACACCAATGTTTTCTTGTTATTGATGAGATTATTTTCACAGAATTTTTAAATTCTAGCACTAGGGATAAAGTTCAAACCTTTATTAAGTATAGTCTCTTCTGTTTGGCTCAAAGTAGCAGAAATATAAGGAATTATAGCTGATGCCATCTTTTTCTGTGGGGGAAATGTTTAGCTTGACGGTAAATATTGCAGCAAAACTTGGTTTAGTATTTTACATTGTAACGAATGATTTCATTATATCTTGTTATATTTGGCTGGAGTTCTGCTTTAAAAAACAGGCTCAAATCTTGCATCAAAAGACTACAGTTAGTAAAAGGAAAAAGAAAACAAAGGCCATCATTTTATTGTGCATTGTTTATAGTAATAATTCTGTCTTTTCATTGAATGTTTATCTAAAAGGGAAAACTAACAGCATGGCTATGGCAAAGCATGAGAGCACATGCCTATTCAGTTTATATCCAGGAATGCTGATTCAGGTTGGGTAAAATAAATTATAGTTGGAACAATAACAGCACTACTCATGCCATTAAAAAGACAAAGAATACTCTTTTCCAGATTGGCAATAATTATGAGACTATTTAAAACTTCTGCTGCTACATTATACAAATATGCTGATTGTACCCAGGAGGTTGTTCAACAAAGGAAGTAGAACAATCTGCAGACATGAATAGAGATACGCATTATTCAAATGCAAGCAGGCTATGGGGTATTTGTAGCAGTCCTTTCCAAGGAAACAGCTGGCTTACTATACTGTGCATGATTTATTCAATGATATTATCATATGTGAGATTAATAATGAACAATTTATTATGTTGAATATATTACGGTATATTGAATTATCAGATCAAGGTTTTTTTGTTAGTGTGTTTTGATCCAAAACATGATTTTTTTTAGGAAACCCATTTAGCATTTATTTATTTATTGCATAACTGGCCTGAATTTATCCATTCAAAGTCATATTTTTATGAACACTAAATTTGACTAGAAAAAAAATCCACTGTTTGCACCTATCCTAAATCTGACCATCATTGATTCCATATTTATACATGGTCATCTTACTCTGACTTCTGTATTTTTGATGATCTAGACCAAGGGTGCCCACATTTTTTGTGTTACAGTCTACTTTTCAAGTAATCAACTCAATGACATCTACCAACTCATTGAGCAAATCATTTGAAAAGTCAACTTCAGCGTGGTGGTCTTACAGTTTCGGAAAGGGGCAGAGATATGACATGTCTCTCACTAATTAGCTGTATGCATAAGGTGAGGGGACACAGGACCAGTCAGGGGAGATCAACCTAAACTACTGACAAAAATCTTCATTTGGTGGCACTGAGATACACAAGAGTTGCTGGGTTTACATTCCATTAAGGGATTCAAATTCCTGGTGACAAGTTTTGGCTTTCTACCAGATACATTCCCCCTTCAAGTACCCTAAATTAAATTTGCTCTCGTAAATTCCGTTGTCTAAAATGCCATCTATCTAGTCATTCCTCCCTTCTAAGACCACTCATCAACAGACCCTCTATTCTTCATTTCATGTATCTCCGGTAATGAATAATATGGACCAGTATCTAGGTATATCTTAGGTTCCAAATTCTTCCAGGGGAGGCTCCATTATTTGACTGACCGGAAAGGCTGAAGACCTGAACAAAAATGTTGGCTAACTTCCATGCATGCCTCTGCTCCCCATCTGGTAAAATTATTTAATCAGAAATTTCCCTCCAAACCTACCCCTAAACCTGTGGGGAGATCTTGTAAACAGAATTGAATTCTGCCACGTACCTTTTTTATTCCATGTGGTCCAATTTTAATGCATCTTCATGCATCTGTGTAAGAGGCAGTGCCTATTTAAAGAATTGACATTCACATGTTCAATGCTCAAGCAATGTTCAAGCAATGCTCAAGCTTCTGCTTGCACCTTCCCTGTGTGCTTGTTTCCTGCTTGATTCTTCTTTGGACCGGCTTCCATGCTGACTCTTGGATTCACTTGTCTGCTGCCTGCATCAACCCTTGTCCTGTATTCCAATTCTTCCCCTTTCTCTGTCATATTCTGGTTTGTTTCTGTAAGGTCCACAGTTTCACTGCCTAATTTGCTCCACTCATTCAGCACACTCCCGTTCCATGTCCCAGGCTACTCCACAGTTCATTTCCTCTCTGCAGCAGGTTCCTGTCTCCTCCATTGTGTAGAACACCCTCATCTGCTTCTGAATTTGCTGGTTAGTCTTCAAGCATTAGAGTATGGTGAACCTAGGGGTTGACCAAAAGTCCAAATCTCTGACAAGGGGTCTTTGGCAGACACCAGTTGTAGTAGCAATAATGATCATCAGGATATTTTAACTTCATAATTGTAGGTGCTCCTGCACAATATTACTGTAATATCTTTACACTGTAGTTTTTGTTAACATCCCTGTGAAGATTGCATTGAGCATACAGGCTTTAATTTCTACGCTGTAGTAGAAGTTCTAAGGGCAGTAAACCTAAACTGCTAAGAAAGCGAAAAGATTGTCTTAAATAAGCATATAATGTTAGAGGGACCGGTGACTAGCAAAAATCTTAACTTCTAGACTGTCGACTTTTCTCCAACAACCTCCCTTATGGCGCCTCTCCCAGCTCAGGCCTCTTAGCAGGCAACTTGCCTGCCATGGCTATAGTTCCACCACTGGAAATCATGTATAGCTGCCGCTCTTTCTTATTTAGTCAGAACGTGCTCACAATAGGACCTTTAGGTCCCCTTCACTCCTAGGCAAACCAAAACCGTGGGAATTTACCACATTTTCGGGATTCCGATTTTCGCGTGAGAAAACGCTGTAAATTCACACAATTGCATGAAACAGCGGCAATCGGGCCATAGGAGTGGCCTGATTGCCGTGGAAATCATCTACAAATCCTACATTCATCAGCAGTTAGCGAGGTCGGAAATTGCCACGGTTTACCATACGAATGTCCCATGCACCTGTATTGCATGGGCAAATCAGCGATTATTCTGATGAAGATTTTATCAAAATAATTGCCCTGGTGTGAAGTAAAAGTAGGTTAGATTATAGACTACAGTAGAGTAAAATTGGTCATTAGACTAAATTACATTTAAAGGGAAACTCCATCTCATCACTTATTTAAAATGCCAGACTTCTGAAAAAATCAGCGTGCTAATCAAAGAAGTAAATAACACCTCTGGGGGACATTCACTTGCAGTATACAGGATGCATCCTGGCTGCCAAACTGGATGGAAGTAACATTTGACAGTTTCAGAAAATTTCTGCAGTTTCAGATTAAAACAAATCATTTTTAAAACAATTGCAAAATGACTTAGGCAGGAATTTCATATATTGTCTATTTTTATTGAAAGTGCAATTTTCCTTTAAGAAACAACCTTTAAAAGCAGGTTTTGGGCATGATTAAAAGCAGTACTAAAATTTAACACTTGTCTGTTTTAAAACATTTGATGACTTTAATCCCTCCTCACCATAACCTCTTTGTGTATACATAAACAGTTATACACAATCTACCTTTGAGCCTTTCAGCAATATAGCAACTGCATGAAGAGTCACTAATACCTAAACCTGTACCTCAATTGGCGGTACAATTTTGTATTTTCTGGTGCAAAAGTTATGACTGCATGCCTTTGTTTAGGCTGTAAAGCCTTTAAAAATAAACAACTTGTTTCAAGCAAATTAACTAAGAAGTTAATATAATTTTCAAATTCCTTCCTAGCAATAATTGCATATCTCAGACCTAAAACCGCGTTAACAATTGCAAACCCGATTAGCAGGGCCATCAAGGTAAATTCACACAAGACTGCCTGCCAGTGAGAACTAACACAATTTTAGTTATATAATAAAATCTGTTTATTGGTTCAGTGGCTTAGATAATGAGACAATCATCTGTCAGAATATTTTATCCTAAACCTAAAATAGAATTGGGTTTATACAGTATATAGACATCTTATGATGGGCATCTACTTAGGAGTGATACATTTCTGATGAGAGCTGATGAGAGTCAAATCTTTAGAAACCATTCTGGCCATTTTCAAGAATAAGACAAGGGATTGTCAAACACAGGGCATGGGGAACTGGGCACCGCCAGAGGGCATTTGTAACAATGCAAAGCAAAAAAAAAACCCGAAAAACAAATAGTGTTTGACAAGGAGCAGCTCTCTAATAATGCTTAAAAATGTACATTTCCAAATTTTTTCTTCTTCACCTTAATGATATTCCTAGAAAGTCATACAAAGACTCTGTCCTACTGTTCCTCTTCAATGCAGCTAGAAGCTGCATTTCAGAGCTATGGAAACAAAATAAAACTTCAACATCTCTTTGGCCACATAAAGAGGCAGAGACACATGTTAAATATGAGAAGTTCTGCCTGGCTTGGAAGGAATTTTCTGCCTCGGACAGGTTCCAGTTCCTTCTGTCTAATTAGTGTGGTGGGGTGATGGAGCCCAACTGAGGTTTCTTGAGTGCTCTCTGGAGCCTCCTAATACTTTTTTGACTGTTGAATCAGATAAGATATGACCAGATTCACTATTACCTTGTTTTTGTATGTTTCAAAATTATTATCTCCCGATTTGATGAGTGTTAAGCCTGCTATAAATGGTACAATTATTGTATCGTCAGGGTTGGCACAATAATTATGCCGTTAGTAGCACCGACCATCGGTGCAGGAAGTGCGTTCCTTTGACTGCGCGGTCGAAGGAACAGCACTTAGAACTTCGGTTCCACCCCAGTTTATACCATTCTCTTTAGGTCTGGTAGGAATGTTAATTGGGGGTGCCCACCCCACCTCATCCTACCTGCACCATAACAGGACACTTGCCCTCAACATGGAGTAGAGTAGTTAAACCAAGAAACTAAAATAAAATATTGCAGTATTTCAGTGTTATAAAGTCAAGTATGTCAGATATGTTGACTGAACTGAAGCAATATGCATTTTGCGGACCCATCGGCTTCCTCAGGAGTCTATTAGAACTCTGGGTCATCACTTTATATTCATATAATATTATATGTAAATGATATAATCACTGCAACGTAATTACTATAAGAAGGATGACTTTATCACTTATATTTTTTGGTTACAAGTCATCGTAGTACTAACCAGGTGTGAAAATCATTTAGTAATTCCATTCAAAACGGAAAGTTGTGGAACCTACATTGCGCTTAGCGCTTGAATGGCACTTGCTGCATTCATATTAGTGAACCACAATGCACTTCCTTGCTAGGAATTTGAGCAATGTGTATGGCTTCATATGGTATCTTTGTGTTAGATAATAGCTATCCTAGTATGTAAGTATATGTAAAACCCACATCAGCATGTTAATGTTAATGTGAAGTTTTGCTGTCATGCATTGGAAATGGATGTCTTACCTTCTTTTTTCTTCCCTCCTTTTTTATGGGTATTTTTTCTTTTTGCTCCAGACAAGGTCTAATAAGCTCCTAAGGAAGCAGATGGGCCCGCAAAATGCATAGAGCTTCCGTACAATCCACATATATTTATCATTCCTTAGATATATGTATACTAGCATTTATGAGTACGCCATTTTTTTCACTTGATTAGATGCATTTACGTATGCCAATGTAAGGACCTTGTGTAATTGTTCTTTCTTTTTCTGGATAGTTTATTTTACATATTTACTTTTACATATTATCAATAAACCGTTTGTATTTTACCAGAGTTTTTGTGGCATTTCCCCCCCAACACCTGAAAGGTCCAAAAAAGTCCTCTTTGTTTTTATATTTTCACTTTTCAGTTTAGGCCTATTGCTGCAGAAAAAAAGAAAACAATCACTGCAGCCAAAACTATCAAACAATTCCTTTTTTTCAAGTTGCAATCAGAGTATGGTGAAGGTTCTGTATTTAAGCTCAGCTAGGAGTAAAAGAAAACAAATCTGTTACACATCTAAAATATGTGATGCCAGAATACATATTTTACCCCTCCACATCATCAATGGATGACATCTTTTGGAGCAATTTTTACATGTCAGCCCACTGGATAATGCAGCAACCACCTAGGCAACCAAACTGCAGATGCACAAAGTCCACAGCAACATGCCCAGATCCAGTAAAGGGAGCACTGTCACTTTAAGTTCTGCTAGCACATTTCCACAGCTTATAGTAGTGTCCTTTCACTGACATACACTTTCTGCACGATGTGCTAAGGTTTTTAACAGTACTCGTAACAATATGCTTACAGAGTTTATCACAACAGAACTTTCTTCTCAGTGGGCTCAGCAGACTCCTCCAAACAGAATGAGCTCCAGCTTTGCTATTCACATCCTCCACCGGTTGTGAAATTTACTGTCAAATGGAGTAGTCTTCCAATGGCTCAGTCCACTAAACAGAATTATCTTTGGGGGGTTTTTCCCCCCACTCATCCAAACCTTAAAATAATGCAAACATCTTTCTGTCCCTTTTGTCGCAGAGGTCTATTTTCCCCTTTAGGCAGAGTTACCTTGCTCTAATCTCCAGTCTGAATTTGTTGTCTGTTTACAAACAGACTGCTAGTTGCTTAGCTCAGATAAACAGGTCCGTGCCAATGGCAGCTACCTCTGTTACTTACCAGTCTACAACTCTTGGACATCAAACTGCCTCGAGAGGAGATCAGTTTCTTACAGATAGTAGGTATAACTATGGAGAGACCCACTCGTCATGTCAACAAAACTAAGTAAAGTTGGCAGACAGTGATGACTTTTTAGCCACTACTTAAACTTGATGTTTACAAACTAGAGTTTTGTTTCCACTTTATTGTAAGTTTTGATTATTTTCTTTTTAAAGCATGTCCACTAGAGATGCACAACTATTTTTTTCACCCAGCCTACAGGGGAACATTTATGACCAATTTTTGACCCCCGTATAAGCTTGCAAGTCTTCCACTAACTCCAATGTTCATTTCAATATACAGTATTGTTTCAAATGCTAATTTCACAATGATTTCTCTTGCAATGTGAGAGATTTTAATGCTCTGTGAGTATTTTTTTTATGTAGTCCAATAAATTACTCATTATTACAAGTGAAGAAGAGTAAAGCTAAAACATGGCTGTAACATCTGCCTATTGTAGGCAGGCACAAATCCTGTTCAAAACTTTTATATGTTTTCTGGTCAAGTAAAAAAATTCACTTACTATATCTTAAGTCCATCTTTTTCCATCCTAAATTTTTGTACTAGTGTTACAGATGAGAGCATCGCTTTTAGTTAATGGGCAGTGTGTTGGTTTTTGAGTAACTGATAACGGTCATAATAAGAAAAACAAATCAGTAGCATCAGTCATAGAATTAGTTTGAAATGCTGTACATTTTAATCCATTTTAACTTAACAGGCTATAAAAAATAACATTTGGATCAACAAGTTATTTTTTGTAAGACAATGAGGTGTTACCCTCCCATAAGTACTATGAAATAAAAAATATAGGCCACTTGTTCATCTATAAATAACATACTTTTAGCATTAGACAAAATGTGGTAGCAAGTTTAGGATGCTTCTACTAGCACCAGTAGGTGGCGGTATTTAATAGCATGTTTTTAGCTAATATAAATGCAGTTTAATGTTCTCTAATATTAAAGGTATATCAAATATTAAAATGTTTAAATGTAAAAGGTATCATTAACAAATGGAATTACATGTGTTAATTGATCAATCTGTTACATTTTAAAGTGTACAAAACAGTTTTATATGTTGTTCAGAAAATGTATTTTCTATGAAAACTACTAGTGATGAAGTCACACTTTTTGTGCATTTTCACTCAATAAAAAGTTGTTGTTTAATATTGTTGTTTAATGTTTATCTCACTGGCATTTCATTGTTTTTCATCACCTCATTGACAACGATAAATTTCATTTCTTTAATTATTTTTCAAAATCTAAATTCATTCATTCATAAAAAAAGAAAAAAAAAATACAACCTTTCATCAATCCTCACCTTTGTCAACAACTCCAGACTAGATCGAATCCATTATTTTCAGTGTAAAAATTTCGGCAATACCAATGTAATTAGTGCTGTTCCAGTTTTAAGCCATTTTAAGCTAGACATTCAAATTATCCTACCCGACCAACAGATGACAAACCTGCTCAAGGTTATCTGTGGTTTTTGTGCATAGTACACTGTGAAAGTGTTATTTTAAGCATTCTGTAATATATTTTTCTAGCACTCACCATCTTATATCCATGTGAATACTTGTTTGTGGACAATATTATTTCAAAAATATTTTGTATATTAGGCAACACATACAGTAGTTGTGGTAATTAACAATGTTCATTTGTTTTTTAATTCCATCAATATACCTAACTCCCACCTAGAGACGAGGCTGGGCTTGGTGCGAACCCAGTTCACCTGAGATCACCCAAACCCACTCAAAATTCGGACTGCCACCCTTTTCTCCCGACTAGTGATATGCGTTCGGGTGCTGAATCCATTCAGAATCCGAATGGGTCGGCACTCGAACCACCGGCAGCTGCCCGTTTGGGACCCGTCCGCCTTGGACGGAGCTCGAACGGCAGTGGCGGTGATTGACTCTCGCAATCACCGTCACTTCGGGGCACTCGCAAGTAACAGTGATTGGCTGAAGCAGCGCTTCAACCAATTACCGTAAGTGACGGTGATTGCGCGAGCTAATCACCATCACTGCCGTTCGGGCTCCATCCAAGTCAGACGGGTCCCGAAAGGGCAGCTGCCGGTGGTTCGAGTGACAACTCGTTCGGCTTCCGTTCTGAATCTGAACGATTTGGCACCCGAACGCTCATCACTACTCCTGACCCACTCAGCTGTAGATAGTACAGCACATAGTTTGTGTTTTAAATTAATGTCCTTTTTATTTCAGTGCAATCCTATGTATGGAGCATTACCAACAGATTTCATTTACACTGTAAATGAGGAATAAGGAAGTTGCATATCACTGACCTCACCTTATGAAAATTCAAGATTCTGGTTGTCATACTGATTGATGGCTTAAGTAAATTTTGAATTACTGTTCTGAAGCAAGTATCCAGGTCAGGTGTTCTAAATACACTCACATAAATGAAAATGAAAGACTTTGCTTGCTGCATATTTGTTGCATGCTAGTAATTGTAGCCTTCAATACAGCATAAGCCATGTAAGTAGCATTTTCTGAAGCAGTGGTAGGTTGGATATTTCTAATAATTAAATTAACACTGAGCCTAGCCCATCAAAGCATAACTCGGATCAGCCAGCAGATCTGAACTCATCCCAGCCACTGTCTTGCCAGAACTCAGCCCAGCCAGAACTCATTCCAGGCAACCAGTCAATACAAGTCTCAGACCCTCCTGCCAGACCAGAACTCAGTACAGCCAACCAAACCAGGACTCAACCCAGTTAGCCAATCGGGCCAGAACAAAGCGCAGTTAGCCAGTCATGCCAGACCTCAGCCCAGACATTCAGAACTTAGCCCAACCAACCAGGCCAGAACTTAACTTAGTCAGCTAGAAGTCATCCAAGTCAGCCAGCCATGCCAGACCAAAACCCAGCCAGCCAGACCAGAACTTAACTCAACCAACCAGGCCAGAACTTAACTTAGTCAACTAGAACACTTTCCATTTCAGCCAGCCAAGCCAGACCTCAGCCCCGCCAGCCAGGCCAGACCTCGGCCCAGTCAGAACTCAACCCAACCAACCAGGCCAGACCTCAAACCAGTCAGCTAGTCAGGCCAGAACTAAGCCCAGCCAGCCAAGCCAGAACTCAGCTTTGACTGCACACCTAATTAATAGGGATGGGCGTTCGGTTCATGTTTTGCCAATTCGGCTGTTCGGTCCGAACCTGGATTTTTACAGAGTTCGGTCGGAAGTTCGGATTATTGGCTGAAGCAATTTCCTGACATTGTCAGGTCATT
>JAEOBE010020964.1:0-14392 GCA_022657655.1 Phrynoglossus myanhessei | reverse complement strand
ACGAAAATCCGGCGGAATCCGCGCGGATTTAAATGCGGTGTGAATGGGCCCTAAGACTTCTGTATATGCACATAACATTTTATTAGGTTTACATGCATGTTCTTAATGTGTAGTTAATTTTATACTTATGATAGGCCATCTCAGTCTGGGTCATCTCACATAAAGTCTTGAGTGACATGTCACATGCAGCTGGTCTCGAGGTTGTGGGACAAGTTTGCAAAGTAGATAGATGGGTAGGGATGTAGATAGGACATTAGAGAGGAAATGTAGAACTGTGAGGCCCCGTTCACACCAAAACGAAAAATGCTACGAATTTCGAGTTCCGAAATTCGTAATGTTTTTCTTGTCCCACTGCCAATGTTAGGCAATGGGAGTGTTCACACTGCAGTGATTTGCAATTTCTGAATTTCTGCATGTGTGACTGCAATGGGCAACATTTGGAAGGTAGAATGAAATGTGGGCAAGGGCATACAGGAAATATATGCAATTGTTGCTCTCAGCATTTTTCCAAAGGTATTTATGTGAACTAAATGGACATAGAAGTTTAAAAATAGTGAGAGATTTAAAAATTGCATGCTGAAGTCAATTTTAATTTCTTGTTGTATGACTTCAGTGATACTTTAAGTTGCTGCAAAGCTATTTGATCACTTGTCTGCTCCTCAGAACTTTATGATGACGAGTGAAAGGAGATTAGTGAACGTCTATTTCAGATCTCTTCTACTCCAGGTTCAGGGCCTTAGAGAAACAACAGTACTGGCTAGGGTGTTCTCTGTCACTGATCTGAATAGTAAAGAGCAGGTAATATATGCAGTCCAAACTCAGACAATGGCAGTACACACCTCTAAAACACTGATAAAATGGAGCAAAAGATGGAGATGGGGGTTTTATTGTACTGTCAGATATGAGAACACCAAACAGATAAAATCAAAGCTCTGTTTACTGTACATTAGAAAAAAAACTATTGATAAAAAAACGAAAAGATTGAAGGTTTTACCCTTAGCTGAATATCTCATGAAATTCTTAAATATTGACATGATACCAAGAGTCCGCCTTGTACATTATATATTACATGGCTGTAACTGTGGAATCACTACAACACATTGTAATGATGGTCTCAGCTTCAATGCATTTTGTGAGTGCTTCTTCATGATGGGAAATAAGTGGGGCAATGAAAATACAAACTACTGTAGGTGGCGGTAGCATGAATCCATCCACAGTTAAACCAATGCACTACAATGTCTCCAATAGGAGTGTCATGCAAAACTGGAAATGTCTCACTGAGCTAATCTAGAGAGTGTATACCAACATGTATTGCCCAATAAAGGTGGAGCCCTATCCAACCTTTTAGGAGGATATAGATTTTCCAAATACATTCAAGCAATACCCAAAAACTGGGAGCTTTGCTTACAGGAATCAGCCTCCTCTATTTTTTGCCAAGGGGACAGACAACATTTGTTGTACTTTGAGGACTGGCATACCCTAGAAAGATATACACCAGTGCTCTGGGGGGAGGTGAGAAATTATGTTCAGAAGTTTAAGAAGTCATGGAGTACATGTACTGATGGTGCTGAAGACATCAATCTCGTGGACTTAGCACCTTCATGGACCTAGAAAAAACCCATGGAATAAAATGGTTTTATTTTTATCTCCAATATTTCTCTTCATTATAAGAGTGTTATTCTTATCTGAGTTTTGACAGTTATATTGTAACTGTTGCTAAAGTACAACATTAATTGCACATATTTCTTTTGTAGTTGGGATGACAGCAGTTCTGCAAGCAGTGGCCTTAGTGACACACTTGACAACCTCAGCACAGATGACCTAAATACTTCCTCTCTTGGTTCCTATTCCAACACTGGCTCTCCTAGGAAAACCAATCAAGCACAAGTAAGTGCAAGAACATAAAGATTGTAAAAGCAAGAAGATATAACCTTTCAGTTTGTTTCAAAAGCAAGTAGAGTTCTTGAAGAATGGAGTTGATAAAAGTTAGCTATATACAGTAATTAGATAAGTATAGCAAATCCAAAAAGGTTTCATAATATACTCATAACAACTGTTAAGCAAAATTATACTCTATTGTATAAATCATATACTCTTTTCTGCACAGAATGAACTGCTTTGCTGGCATGGGCAGCCATATGAGCTATATGCAGTAATTAGATAACTATAGCAAAACCAAAAAGGTTTCATAATATACTCACAACAATTGCTGAGCAAAATTATACTCAATTTATTTTTATAAAACATACTCTTTTCTGCACAGAGTGAACTGTTTTGCTGGCATGGGCAGCCTACATTGCATAGAGTATGTGATTTTATGGATTAACTAAATATAAGAAATTACCCAGGGCCTGCAATCTTATTTTTGTAAATCCATCCAAGATGTGTATTTTTTTATGGGTGGATCCATTTATGGAACATTATACTTTCCTTCAGAAGACATACATTCTTTTCTTTTCTGTTCTCACTGCTTTGAATAGATGGATGACATTTCATAAATGTTCCAATTTCCCAGGAAAAGGGCCCATTCAAACATCTGTAATGCGACATTGCAGATACACTGCAAGGAGCTTTGCAATGCATATGCGATGGCTAGGTGTGTTGAGGTACCATTAAGCAACAGGCACCAATAACCATTAAACACTTTAGCGCACGTGGCAATGCAACATGTGATCTCAAGTGATGCAGGATTGCATATGGCATCGCACGCACTCTCACCAGGAATAGTAGTTCACACATTTCATCTATACAATTGCAGATACTATGTCATCTATAGCACTCATTCCTTGTAATGCAAGTATCTAAAACAAATATAACCCATACATTTACATACATTTCCAACTGTACCTTCTGAATAAAAATTACATTTTCTTTTTTTTTTTTTGTAGCTAAAAACAGATGCTGAGAAACGTTCTTTGACAGGACTGGAATCCTGGACTAATGAAGAGTTAAAAAAACAAGATGATGAGTATGACCTTAGCACAGAATCTGGCAAATGGAAAGGACATTCATCTGGGTTATCGGAGGATTCTGACAAAGGAGGGCAGAAATCTCTTTCTATCTCCCAGACTGGGTCATGGAGACGTGGAATGACTGCTCAAATTGGCACATCATCAAGACACAAATCAGGAAGCAGCACCTTAAAAACACCAGGTATGAAGCAGATTAATATTGTCATTTGACCATGGTATTTACATATGAAGCTGCCTTAATAGTCAACTAATATAAGCGTCAAAGCTTTTTGTGTGCCTTCATTCTTGCTTAGAACTTTTTTGTCAAAGTAATTTAATTGTACAAAACTAAAATACACAGTAGAGTTAAAACAGAATTTTAGAATTTCCGCTGCTGACTGGTAGTGGACGGAGGCATATGCGGCAGCATCTTCTTACAGATCACTCTTCCTGGTTTCGGTTTGTCATTCCATTTTATAGGGTCATACAACGATTTATACAAGCCTCTTTTGCGCCTTCGCCCTTGCCCGGGCTGGTGTCTCCTGACTTTTTGTGCATACTATGTTATAAGCTAATTTTTAGTGCATGGCCTTAAGTTCCTGAGGAAGCGTTACGAGGGCACGAAACACGTTGAGCCAATTGCCACGTTGCGCTTGTATGCCATTTCCATTACTGTGTCAGGAGTGTTTTCTGTATAGCTACATCACGTATAACATGTTTTATTTTGTTCTTTTTTGGATTCTTATGTCTATGGTGGACTTCTATCTGCCTTTTTAATAATGTACAAATAAAAGTTTACATTTTATGAATTTGTTGACAAGTAAGACATTATATATCACTATGATATAAAGGGCACCATAAAAGTCCCTCTGTCCTCCTTTCAATTTGGGAAAGCTTACTCCCGTTTTCTCTGTAATCCAGCCCTAAAGTAATATTGTGACCTCTATGAATGCATAATATATATTGTATGTGAGCAATGCAAATTGCAAAACTTACCATGGACATATTTTGAACATTGATGGAATAATTTTTTTCTGCTATCCCTCCCCCAAACCCCATAACATTTCAATGTTTTTCAACAGGTAAAACAGATGATGTTAAAGCATCAGAAAAAGTCAAAACACCGCTCAAAGGTGGACCACTTCAGCGTTCTCCTTCTGATGCAGGAAAAAGCAGTGGTGATGAAGGAAAAAAGCCCCCTTCTGGAATTGCAAGACCAGCAGCCACTGGTTCATTTGGCTTTAAGAAAACTGGGGTAGGCTCACCAAACATAACTGCAGGAGGTGCAACTCTAACAAGTGGATCTGCAACACTTGGAAAAATGCCTAAATCAGCAGCAATTGCAGGAAAAGGGGCTGGCAGGAAAACTAGTCTTGATGGCTCTCAAAATCAAGATGATGGAGTATTATTGGCCAACTCAAAAGCTACACTCCAGTATCGTAGTTTACCTCGTCCTTCTAAGTCCAGTACAAGTGGTATTCCAGGTAGGGGTGGACATAGATCTAGCACTAGTAGTATCGACTCCAATGTAAGCAACAAGTCAACAGGTGCAGCAGGCACCAAACTTAGAGAGCCCTCAAAAATGGCTTCAGAGCGTTCAAGTCCTATCACCATCAACCAAACTGACAAAGAGAAGGAAAAGGTGTCAGATTCTGAAAGTGTCTCATTGTCAGGTTCTGCTAAATCAAGTCCAACTTCAACCAGTGGCTGTAGTGCTCAAGGCTTGAGGCAACCAGGATCAAAATATCCTGACATTGCTTCACCAACATTCCGGAGGTAAGAATAATTTTATTATACTTGTTTATATATAGTGTGTTCAAGAAGCAACATATTTACCAGAAAACATATTTTTATCTATTATCTTTCATTTCTTTGGCATGTACAAAGTATGTAGTACTCAGACAACTTCAAAGCACTTATCAGATTGCTATTTGGGTAAAAGGGGGAAAGGCAGCTATTTTTGGCATGCTCAGTAATATATCGTATCATAGAGGTAGCTGTAGACAGGAGCAAAGTAACCTACCAGCATCTCTTTGTAGTTTCAGAGTTAACTGGAGTACCCACAAAAAATCCATGCAAGCACAGGGAGAACATGAAAACTCCATGCAGAAAGTATAAATATATAATAAGATAATATATACCGGATTCAGAATAACATTTCATATGACATTCAGAAATTGCAGACACTCTAAAAAAAGTAGACTCAGTTTTCCAATGGAAAAGTAGAGTTGTGCCTGTATAATTTCCTGAATGAAAAGTTATTGTTTCTCTTACACATCATTTAAATCAACATTTTCTCTATAGTACTTTTTTTCTGTCTGAATTAATAAAGATAATGCAGTTACTTACCATGAGATGATATGCATTGCACATCAGTTTTACAGTTTCCTATCATCAAAATAAAATGTATACAAATAATTTTAAAATGCATGACTCCCTCTTGTGGAAAAATGTGGAACTTTTTAGTCTGCATTTATGAAGGAATTCTGTAACTGAATTCTGCAACATTAGAGTAAGTTCACTAAGACATAATAGCTATTTTAGCTGTGTTGATTTTTTTTCTGATAATCTTTCTCTTTACATAAATAAATATTGGATGTGTGAAAATTATTTGTTATTGCAAAATAGTAATTAACTATTGAAAGCCTTTATAAGTCTGTTGTAAATATAGTAATGCATGTATTACAATAAACCTTTCTTTTAATTTGCAGGTTGTTTGGCACAAAAGCAGGTAGTAAACCTTCTTCTGCTTCAAGTAGTGATGGTGTGAAGTCTTCTTCGATGATGTCTAGCCCCAGTAACACCTCCCTGGCTAGACAGGGCAGCTTGGATTCTCCTTCATCTGGTACAGGCAGCATGGGCAGTGCTGGTGGACAAAGTGGAAGCAGCAGTCCCTTGTTTAGCAAACCCAATGAACTAACTCCTGATGTCATAAGCCTAGGACATTCTTTGGCGTCCAGTCCAGCATCAGTTCACTCGTTTACATCCGGTGGCCAAGTGTGGACGACAAATTTGAGCAGCTCCTCTGCTGGAAGTAAGGACACCCCAAGCTACCAGTCTATGACTAGCCTTCACACCAGCTCAGAATCCATTGACTTACCTCTCAGTCATCATAGTTCACTATCTGGATTGACAGCAAGTACGCAAGAACTTCAAAGCATGCTTATGAGGACTGGAAGTGTTAGATCAACCCTATCTGAGAGGTAAGCATATTTTCCCTAAAGTGACTATGTTTTATGTTTGCTAGTCTTAGTTGTCACAAATAAAGCACATAATAGCCTAAATCATTCCAAAATATTTAGAACATCCATAAAAGTTAAAGCAAAAAAGAGAGATGTTCCATAACCTCTGCTTCCTTTTAACAACTTAAGAGTTAATTTTGTAGAACAAGAACAGAGCTTCTTTTGTGGCATAGTAGCATTAAACGGCAGTAGGATGCCCATTGGAATGTCTGCAAACCTACTTTGGTCCTACTTATTCTTTAGCATATTATAGCATAAATCAAACTGGAAGAAAATATTAATTTGATGTATTTTCAATTTTAATCATAATGGTTTTTATCTTGTTTGTAGGGGTTTTCTTTATCTTAACAGTATTCAACTTGATCGAAACACCCTGCCCAAAAAGGGACTAAGGTATAACTATTCCTTGCGCATGACCACTGCCTTAGTACACTTTGGGCGTCTCTTGCTTTCTGTTAGTCTATCCAACTACCTTCTCTGTTCAGTGCTGATCAAACTGTCTTTCACCAGTATATCATATGCAAACAATCTGGTCTCAAAGGGTGTGTGCTTATTGGCATTTGTACATGTATCTTTGGTGTGTTTCCCTGTTCTCTTGTTACAGTACATCTATGGATCACCAATCTCTATGATAAACAAATTCAGGTTCATTTATACGTGCTAAGGTTGGGTAGTAAAAAACAGTCATGTTCATTGTCTTAAAATGGACTAGAGATAAAGACATTTGGGACACCATCATTTTGGCAGCAATTCCAGATCTGTTTTATGAGCTTTTATATGTGAGTTTAGTATTTGACTTTCATAAACATCTATATTATTCTTATTAATGTGCAAAGTAGAACATGATCCCAAAACTATAGTAATCATTGGGATTTCTGCATTCAGGCAAATCAGGTCTGTTTTGTTTTCCCTTATTGTGTTTATACATCAACTTTATTCTTCATGTAGGCTTATTGTATGAATGTAACTGACTATGCTTATCACAGAGAATACTGGTCCAAATTTAACTTTCATTCAAGTGGCAAGCAATGTGACTGCAACACACCTTGATCTTGATACATACAGCTATACTTGATGCAGATGAAATCATTTTCTATTCTTTTCCCTTTCACATTTTACATATGTTTTCAAGGCAATTAAGTATAAGTATTTTACTGTATGCATATCAAGCAATGGTATTTGTCTCTGAATTAAGAATTTTCCTTTTCCAGATACTAACAACTTTTCACTGCTTGCTTTTGTATTTTGGATCTGTTGATCTCTCTTTGTATCTTACATCAATTATTTGTGCACAACTTTGATGGTCTGTTCTTTGTGTTTGATATTATATATGTTACAAGCAAAGTACAAATTCCTGGCATTCTATAGAATGCTCAGTCCTTTTAGGCAAAGAACAAAATTGCCCGGTTTTCTTTAAGCAAAGTCTATTGAAATATCCAAGATCTTTTATACTTTACTTAGGCATTCTACAGAATGCTCAGTGCTTTTTAGGCAAAGTATGAAATGCACATGATCTTTTATATTTTGCCTAGACATGGTATAGAATACCTAGGCGTTATACGGACCTATGGCCGTTCTTTGGGAAAACTGGAAAAAGAGAGTTGAGGCCTTTATTTAAAAAAAATGCAATGTACAGGACTTTCTTACTGCAAAAGCAAGAAAAAAAAAAGACCAGTATTGACCTACTTTTTGAAACAAGGAATGCTAGAACTGCATTCTGAATGGTGCTTCATCATCTTTTTTGCATACCAGAGCACTTTGTGTTTCTTCACTTGTTCTTGCAACTTCCCATCTTACAAAACCTTGGCCACTTCCTGTGGTCACAGCAAAAGCAGCTGATCAAAGAGGTATTTTATGTGATTGTGAACACCTTCAATTCTCATGAGGGCTTGTTCACATCATGTACAGATTAGATCTGGAAAGTTTCCTCAAACACTGTGTTTTTGAGACTTTTTATGCATTTTTTTTTTTACAAATTCTTTATTTAAGGATTTTTCAGTGTACAAAAACAAGAAATAATGTGCAAAAAGATTTGAACAAGGACAAAATTACAGATAGGACCCATTGTGGAGTTCAAATTGCAACATAGA
The DNA here is from genome assembly GCA_022657655.1 of Phrynoglossus myanhessei. Taxonomy (NCBI): domain Eukaryota; kingdom Metazoa; phylum Chordata; class Amphibia; order Anura; family Dicroglossidae; genus Phrynoglossus; species Phrynoglossus myanhessei. Next base: position 6,109 of record JAEOBE010020964.1, on the reverse strand, counting down.
AATGTCTTCATACATGGATAGGTATTTTCAGGCACAATCTGGAGAGCAAACAATAACATCATATCTCGTCAACTCAAGCAGCTAATATAATCAAGTTTGTGTATGTCAAACTGATCATAGAAATGGTGGTATTTGACCAGGGGGGCATACCGGATATCAAGGGAGTCATATAAGCCCAGTAGGTCATTGGACAGGTAAATGGTAATGTGGCTTAAACTTTAAAGACTATAACCAGTGTAGTTGTAAAATAAGGTGGCAAATAGGGTAATAGCAGCATAGTAGCAGGTATAGAGACTGCAAATCACATAAATTAGCAAAGAAGGGATGAGAGTGCCTCGATATTCAGCAACACCCCACAGAATCAATGAAAAGATTGACCATAGAGGCAAAGAAAGTTATCAAGGCAGCAGAATACACAAGCTTTTCTTGGTCACAGTGTTAACAAGATAACCTTGAAGGTCTGTAAATTTTTTGCCATGAATATATTAGACATTAATAGTAATAGTTACTATTAGTAGTAGTAGTGTAAAATAGTTGTGTAGATGTAAAGCATTCCAGAGAAAACAATGTTCCAGAAATGATAAACCTTCAACAGAAAAAGAAGCCTTTCAGTGACACCATGCTGGCTATGAATTATGGACATTGCTGGCGATAAGGTGCAATGGACCTTTATGTACAAAAAGAATTCAAATGCAAACTGCTTGATAGTGAATCAGATTTCATTATCATTTGCTAGTGAAGGTTTAAAAGTTAGAATTAACAGCAGACCACAATAGAAAGCATAGATATTTAATACTTTTTAATTACCTTCGACAGATGCATTGATGGGCCTCACTTTCTTTCATATGCCAATGTCTATAATACTTGCTAAGAAATTAGCAATTAGTCCAGGCTCTGCTGTTCACAATAAAAAAAAGAAAAGTAAAACACATTCAAGCTGAGTGTAAATAAACCTAGACACATTTTATGATGATCAGTTTTCCTTTAAGGCACTTTGCATTCATTTTAATAGTGGAATGCTGATAGATAAGTACATATGCAGCAGATGTTTTAGGATGCAGCTAAGCAGGTTTTATTGGTTCTAGTTTAGAAATTTTCTTTTGCAGAACTCGAATGTTATTGTATTCAAATTAATACTGACCTAGATAAATAGCTGACATTGTTGTATAATTATATTTTACTGCTTTTTGGGATAATCTGTTCCAATCTTGGTACTCTTTATTTTTCTGTACTGTGTAATTGTTTCTGTTCTGCATGCTTGTGTTAAAGCATATTGCAAATATAGCAGCTTTACGCTTTGAAGAAGAGCTTAATGCTTAATGCTGCTGTCATTAATTATAATATGCAATTTGCTTGCAGGGAACAGCTATGTTACCTTATTGTCTTGTTTATAACCTAAATAGTTTGCTTTGTAAACTATGTGCTACTTGTAATTCTTTACTTTTCACCCTCCAAATGACCTTATCCAGGTGAATTTATATGTTGAAATGATATAAAAAATTCCCCAGAATAACTTACTGTGAACGTATGTGCGAAATATCAGGTTTTATTTGTTCAAAGTATAGTCAAGGTTCTCAACTTCACATGATAGCTTCTTTTTAGAAAGTACATTCTACTATCACTTTTTCGATAAATGTATTGGTGAACTGATCATTAAACCAAAATATATTACATATTCTTTAAATATTTTTTATTAGAAAAGGTACAAAAAAAAAGTTTAGATAAACAGTTGTAGTGATGAAACAGAAGTGATGACATACTAAGACCAAAAATAAATTGACTGCTATTTGGTATAATAGTCAATGAATAAAAAAAGGTTATCCGCGCTGATGGACGACTAGATGAAGAGGGTCGAAAAGTCCATGTGGTGTTAAAGAGCATCGAGCGAGTAGCTTTCCACAAAGGCAAAAGGCTATATTAAATATTCTTAGCATTGTCTTCCTTATGTACTTATATATTACAGTTTAGAAAGTTAACTTTAATATTGACATCAAAACTGTTCTCACTTGCAAAGGTTTACCTGTAAACAACACTTGATCAAGTCTTGTTTTGAATTTGATTACAACTAGCATGGTATCTACAATGAAAGCAATATTGTTGAATGTCTACAGATATACACCATCATCTCGACAGACGAGTCAAGAAGAGGGTAAAGAGTGGCTGCGTTCTCACTCAACAGGAGGACTACAAGATACTGGCAACCAGTCTCCTCTTGTTTCCCCATCAGGCATGTCTTCATCTGCCAGTGCGAAGTACCATTATTCAAATTTGGGTAAGAAATGTGGGAAGCCAATATATAATAACATATCACTGACATTTTTCTCAGAAACAAGTAATACTTAAACTTTTAGTTTAAGTGAAGCTGCTCCCTGGTATACCTTGTCAGATTTGGTGTTTAATTTTCAATTGCAGAGAAGAATGAAACCCGGCTAATTGGTAATGGCAACATTCTACTTTTGCCTTTCTTTCAATCAGTCTTAATGACAGTATGGTAAAATTAAAAGAGCTGCATGCACATTTCTTTGAAGCCTTTATGTGGCCTATTGTTTTAGACCAGGTTATATACATTGAATATATGATCTGCCAAAATAGCTGAAGTTATAGTAGTTATTAGTAGTTATAATAAAACTAAGAATCTTGTATTTATAAAGCTTGAACTCCAAATTATCTGTTCCAGTGAGCCCTACCGGTTTATCCCAGTTTACAATTCCCGGGCCAAACATGATGCGATCCAATAGCATTCCAGCACAAGATGCTTCCTTTGAATTATATGAAGATTCACAGTTAGGAGGAAGTGCTACCTCATTGGAGGAAAGACCGAGAGCAATCAGTCACTCAGGGTCCTTCCGAGACAGCATGGAAGAAGGTAATGAAATTGGTGTAATTACATCAAGGGTTCACGTGTTACATCATATACAATGAGTCTTATATTTGGCAACCTTAGACACTTTCTTCATTTCTCTCTCTTATACCCTAAAGGAACCTGACTGGATGTGTGATACAGCACACATAGTTCTTATCTGACAACTGGGTGACTAAATAAGGGTCTTTTAAAGCACTGGTGAAATTCTTGAATATGATTTTTAAAAATGAATGATAATATATGCAACATACATTATGCAGTAAACATTTCATCTATTTCCAAGTCAAAACATATATTCATTCCTATGTAAAAATATTAAACAAATATAAAACAAATAGTGACACTGCCTTGTGGTTTCCCAGCAGCCTAGGACTCTGTTTTACACCTGCCTTGATTGGCTGTTTGCCTAGCGACGTAACTTCCAGGTTGGATATGATGCAGATATATCACTTCTAGTGGGGTGGTGTCATGAACAGGACTGTTTCCTAGATGACAGTAAATGTTTTGCTGTTATATACAAAGTGTGGAAGGTGCCATGATCGCCCAGCTCCTGTCTATCCTTTTATTTCCCTGTGTGGTCCGACATCTCAACAATGCCTACTGGCCGATGTGGGAGAGAAGGCTCAGATACACAGGGCTGTTGCCTGTAGACAACAGTAAACTTGCTGTTGTTAGTTTCAAAGCACAAATAGCACCACTTATCACTATTATATTCTTATATAGTCTGAACCCCCAGTGATGTCTGCTCACCCAAGTGTGAGGAGGATTTAGGGTAATCATTTACTAGTTGAGTAAATTAGTTGTTTACCATTATATGGGAGTGGTTTAGATGTGCAATGGGAGGCTTGACTTCCAATTGGTCCATGTCTTTATATGTCTTTATCTCTTGTTTGTATCACAATAGTCATTATTTGCCTGACAAATGGCCTATGTGTTCTGAAACATTACTTATACTGTGATCATTTCTACTGTGAGCATGACGTGTTGGTAAGATTCAATAGTTGTAACTCACAAAACTCTTTGCTGTATTTTATAATAGAATATGAAGAATAACTTTACATGTACATTTCACACAGAATTTAAAATCAGTGTATCTAAATCAGTTTTCACTTGGTTATCCTTCCAGTAGCACACTGTTTGTCGTAGAGTGACAGCGCTAACTCGGCATACGGTGTCTATGTAGGAGCTTAGGTTATCAACCTAGGACAGGACTACTCAAAAACACCTGCCCTCTTCTCTATAACTGATAGCTGAGCACTTCCAGTTGGGCATGCTGTTTGAAACCCGACTGACTGTTTTCTGGACAACAAAGACTGTTTTCTGGACAACAGTAAATGTTTTGCTGTCAGTTTCAAAGTGTGAAAATGCCATGGTTGCCTAGCTCCCATCTTTGCTTTTTAATTTCCCTGTGTGGTCTGTGACACCAACAATGCTTACTGGCTCATATGGAAGAGGACAATGCTAACTGGGCATACTGTATCTATAGAGGAGCAGAGTTATCAGCCTAGGATAATACTACAGAAAGCCCCCACCCTCTTCTCTATAACTGTAACAGTCAGTAGAGGTGAAGAGTGGAGGACGTTATCATCTGATATTTAACAGCTATGTCTTTGCATATGTCAAGCAGATATAACACAACACTTTGAAGGCCCATTCACACCTGGGCAATTTTGAATAGCAGGAATTTCCCACAAATCTGAAATTCGAACGGGAAAATTCCCGCAATCGGATGAAACTGCGGGGATGCAAGTCATAGGAGTGGCTTGCATTGCCGCGCCTATCTGCCCAAAAAAGCACCATGCTTTCGCATTTTGCGAGGGCGGGAACCAGCAGTGGTTTCTCATATGAAAACCCCAACAGGTTCAACAAACCAGATGAATGTTCTATTTAACCAATCAAAAGCATTCAAATCGGCCCTTGTGGATAGGGTTTGTAAACATTTGAAGCTTTAAAATTCATACAGGAAGCAAACTATTTGTAGTAAGTATATTAGTTTTCATCTACACATAGCTGTATTGCACTGGTTTACTCAACCCCTTTTTGAGCATGATTTGTAAACTAGTTTTGTTACCTGGTTTGAATGCATAAAAACAAGAAATGTTTTTCTAAACGTATCTACTGGAGGGTGTTTGATATCCGCCCATAATAAAAACTTCTTGTCACAATGTGTCATTTTTCAGATGTTTCTCACAACAGTCAGGCTGTGTTTACACCATCAGTTGCGTGTTCAGAGCGTTCAGGTGCTGTACACACAGCTCTGCACCTGCTGATCAGACCCAAGTGCAGGGAGGGGACATGGCAGCATCATTCATGTCAATGGCCCTGCTGACAGTCCTGCCAACCTCCCTTCTGTAGTATACAATGATTTCACAGTGATTGCAGTGTGGAGATGGAGGGCAGGTGGAATGCGTATCAGCAGTGCCATTGACGTGAATAGTACCACCATGCCCACACCCTACCCCCTTGGTTGGATCAGCGGGTGCAGAGCGTGCAGGCCACGTTTACTATACCTGAATGCTCTGCAACCACAATAGATGGTATGAATGGCCCTCAGTCAAATAAAAACTTGCCAAGGAGGTTCGAATAGGATTTGTGACAGCAACCAGAGGGAAAGGAAGATGCACAGCACAGGCTTCAGGACGTACATTCCCAGTAACCCCTGTCATGTGGTCTCTGGATTGAAGTAGCAATGGATTACACAGAACTCACATGAAAGTATACTAAGGAGTCTTAGTACATATTTTTAGTTGCATTGATTTTATACTGATTTTAGTTGCTTTTTTGATACATAGTTAAGTTTTTTTTAGTTGTTGTCTGATATTGCTCTTTATCATGGTCAGTAATGTCTTTCACTGATGTGCATTGTGTAGCAACATGTCCTGGTTGTCAGGTATCATTCAGTTATGATTTTCTTAATTGCTTTTCAATACAAGTATGTTGAAGTACATATGTTTTTGTATTTTAGTTCATGGATCTTCTTTATCATTGGTTTCCAGCACATCATCGCTTTACTCCACCGTAAGTCACCACTATCTATTGTAAATATGTTAAAACAGGTGGTTTGACTCTGCCTTTCACTTGGACACAAAGTAAAATAAATAGATTTTGTTTCCCATACAAAGAAGAGCTCTAGATAACAGGTGTGTTTCTGGGTAGTGTGTACACAATGGGTTATAATAAAAGTGCCATAAAAGACATATCATATAGCTATCATTCACGGCAACAAATGCAAGCAAATTTATATGT
>JAEOBE010018292.1:0-10692 GCA_022657655.1 Phrynoglossus myanhessei | reverse complement strand
GATCAAATACTTATTTTACTCTCTGAACTGCAACTCAATTTATAACATTTGTATCATGTACTTTTTGGCAATTTTGGATGATATTCTGTCTCTATCAATTAAAATACACCTATGATAAAAGTTATAGATCCTTCATTTTTTTTTGTAAGTGGGCAAACTTAGAAAAACTGCAGTGGATCAAACCATTATTTTCTCCACTGTATGTAAAGAAAAAAAAATGAACATCAAGCGAAAAAGTCACATAAAAAATTGCTTCTAGAAAAAAAGCTTACTACAACGTGTGACAAGAACTGAAGTTGATACAACTTACATCCTCAATATCTTCTTCAGGTGTTGCCGGTGTCCTGTCTGTTTTATCAGTGTTATAAGACGTGACCGAAGAGGTTTCTGAATCCACAGAGTCTTCATCAAATCCAAAAAACGTCTCCACAACATGCCTCTAAATAAGAAAAATGGTGGTTATTCTGCTGATATAATAACAGCTGTACAATAAACAATTCCCCCCAGTCATCTTGTCATTAATTACCCAAAAACAATGACAACATCCAATCCTGATGTATTCCTTTTTCTGCCTACTGCCTCATATTACAAGAAAAAGAAATATGCAGAATGGATTCCTATTGGCCACACAACATAATTTATGAATTTTGCACTGACATAAGCAGAGTCTGATGGGTCAAGTCATCCACTAGATTATTGTGTTTACTGGGGACTATGCAAGGTTTTCGCCCAACCTAGCTGGGTGTTTTTTCATGTTCCCACCACTCCTGTTTCATGTTTTCTAATGTTATGTTCATCACATAAAAGTATTTCTATATGGGAGTCTGCAATCTCCTTGTAAATGTTATGGTAAGCTTTTGGAAAAGGTTACTTAAATGTTCTTTTAGTATCCAAAGGTAAGAAAGTGTTAAATCGTTTAAGTCCATAACCCCTACTAAAAATGAACATATCAGCGCTGCAAGGAATCTCCCTTCAAGAAGAGGCTCTAATTTTCTTTTTTTGCAAAGTTACACGCCTTGAGAGAGTTTTATGATCATTAAGCTAAATATAAATAATGTTCCTATAATACAGACAATACAGTATATATGTTTTGCTTGTTCTAGTTACATAATTTGCTTTCTACTTAATAAGGTTCATCATTATAATCTCATTCATTGACAGGAGTACAATGAAAAAATGGCTTATCCTACAGGATGAATGTGAGAAGCCTTCACCAGATGACCTGACCGTGATATGTTACCCAGATACCATCACAAAATCTCTAATGGAAATACTGTAACCTCATGAACATGTAGTAAAGGCAAAAATGATTTTCTAGAAAGCGTCACATTAGCGACATAGCTTTATATTACAAAGCTCAGTTTTAAAGCACACTGAAGCACACTAAATTACTAAAAGCTTTGGTGAAATAATAGGGAACTGTACAAACACAAGAGAACCATACTTTAGAAGAGTGGTAGGACATCTGCTGGATATCAGAACTTCATACGCGATCTTCAAATATACTAGAGGTCAAACCATTAATAGTTTTAGCTTTGACAGCCTCGGTTTTCAAAACTCAATTAAAAGTTCACGTTTTCATCCTTTTTCATAAGCAGAAAAGAGATTTACATTACAGGAAGCTCAAACACACACAAAGAAAATAAAAAGGGAATTCTGCTTTTTCTTCACGCAATGTCATATAACCTGGTGAATCCGAGTATCCGTTATGTTTGGGTATTATGAGAGTAGAGCTACACCATTTGAAGTGTTCACACAGAAACCGATAAGAAATAAATAAGGAAAGCGCAAGAATAAGGAACAGAAAATGCTAGGAGATAAAAAAAAACAAAACAGAAGTATAAGATGACAAGAATGAGAGCGGAAGAGAGAGATGCATCTGAAAGAACACTTGTCGGTATACTCCTGGGATCTGTATCCCTTTTGTCCCAAGGTACTATATGATATAATGAGCTTACCCTAACCGGAAAAGTCATTAACTACCAAGCAAAATAATAATTAGCACAGTACAGACCTCAAACTACACACAAAACCTTAACTTTCTTATAAAGAAGCTTTATTACAAGTCCTCAGGAGATAACGATGATTGAGATTTTAATTACCTTTTGCTACTTTCACTTGTAAGAAAAAAAAAAAAAAGTCTCCAAATATGAACTGGAGGCAGTAAGTAAAATGTTGCATCTGTGGGGAAGTTGGAAAGGAAGGGAGACGTTTGCTCCTGGGTCAGTACTAATAAGCTGTATTCGACTGGTGGCCCTGGGTGAACATACTTGACCATTCACCATTGACCATACTTGACCATTCACCATATCAGGACAAGCTGCTGATGACACGTGATGGGCATTATATAGTTTTTGACTTCACAATGATCAAACAGGGACAAGCAGCTGGTGACATCTGATGGGCATTATATAGTTTCTGACTTCACAATGATCACACATGGACAAGCTGCTGGTGACACCTGATGGGCATTATATAGCTTCTAACTACTATCATAGCATATGGCAAAGGGAAGTCACCCACCATTGACTTCATTTGTAGCTCTGAGATGTCATCTGACCAAACACCAAATATTTCCCTTCATTTGCAAGCGCCCCATCTAATTTTCAGTGCTAGACAAATATGTTTTGGAAGTGGAATAAATGGACTACTTATCAGTAGTGATGAGCGTTCGGGTGCCGAATCGTTCGGATTCCGAACGGAAGCTGAACGGGTTGGCACCCGAAGAACCGGCACCTGCCTGTTCGGGACCCGTCCGACTTGGACGGAGCCGAATTGGCTGAAGCGCTGCTTCAGTCAATCACCGTTGCTTCCGACAGAGCACCGGAAGCGACAGTGATTTCGTGAGCCAATCACCGTCACTGCTGTTCGGCTCCGTCCAAGTCGGACGGGTCCAGAAAGGGCAGGTGCCGGTGGTTCGGATTCCAAACGGAAGCTGAACGATTCGGCACCCGAACGCTCATCACTACTTATCAGGTTCCAGAGAAGACAATGCACAAAGTATTATAAATATTTTTTACAATTTTATTATACCACAAATACATAAACAAATCAAGAACATATAATATGCGCAAAACACTTGAAAACAACACACAATGTGAGAATGTAGATTTCACATGGAATTTTCTCGTTGCACAGATATATGTTAAATGATGCAAGCATGTAATGGCTCTACACGTTTCGCAGCTTCAGCAGCTTCCTCAGGAGAAATCTCTTAGATAAGTACACATTCACAGCACAGAGATTACATAGAAAAGTATCTCATTATTCTGCTTACCCTTACACCCGTAGAGTTTCTTGTGTTATAGGATAAAAACAATGTTCAATATTGAGCAGTAGCAACTGCTTAGAGTTGTTTATATCCATTTGTACCTGTTTTAATTTGATTACTGTATGCACTATACCGCCAGGAACTCTATGGATTTAAGAGTAGGCAGAATAATGAGATACTTTTCTATGAAATCTCTGTGTTATGAATATGTACTAATCATGCTGATCAATCTACCAGATTTCTCCTGAGGAAGCTGCTGAAGCCACGAAACATGTAGAGCCATATATATCTTTGCTACGTGAAAATTCCTTGTGAAATGTACGTTCTTATATTGTGTATTGTTTTCAAGTGTTTTGCGCATATTTGTTCTTGGAATTGTTTATGTATTTTTGGTATAATAAAATTGTAAAGAATCTTTTTAATACGGTGTGCTTTGTCTTCCCTGGCAGGCAATAAAGCCCATTATTCCAAGTCCAAAACAAATTTCTCTGTACAAAACCATTGACTAAAACAAAAAGCATTGCTTTATCATTTAATAAGACCAAAAAGGTCAGGTCTGGAGGCCATTCATATATTTACTGTTTCACCTCAGGTGAAACAAAAATGTATATATTGCATCTCACTAGTCCTTAGATAAGGTACCTTCCTAGAGTTTTCTTTTTTCCAAGAATTTTTCCTCTATTTTATATCACCTGGTAATCCTGCGAATAATAAAATCCTTGTCCATGAGTGAATATGCTCACTCCTCCAGTGTATTGATACAAGGAACCCTAGTTGCCACCCATGCTGGACTTCAAGCATGCCTGCCTTTGTATATCTCCATTACAAGGGGAGAAAAGACACTATATTTGCGGTCAGCTCATCTCACCAAAAGTGATGAGGACACTGCATCTCTGACAAAATCAACACGTAGTTTTAGAAATTGCTGAAAATGTTTTTAGCCTGAAAAATGAAAACTAATGGAGCCACCACATCTAGAGACAGGTAAAGTGAAATTGTCATTCTTGCATTAATTAATGCTTAAAGGGGCAATGGCAGGGTCTACTGAAAGCCAAGGAAAACTTTTACAATACACTATTATAGTGAAAGAATTATTATTTCATACACTTATAAAAACCACAAATCATCCTTTGTAGACTATAAAAGGAATGTACAAACATCACTTCTACAACCAGAATCCAGCCCTCATTTTCTAGAACAGGCTTAACAATGGAAGCAGGTATACGATGAGAAGCTATAGGCAACACCACCTTTTCTATTTTCCTCATTGCTTAAAGGCAGTCTGTCAAGCCAGACAGGTGGAACTGCCTCCACTGTCTTATTAAAGCTGGAAACTATGGGCCTGGCATTCTTGTTGCAATATATATTAAGTGACAGACATATGTCCTGTCTCCTGATATACACATGCCTATTCCATTTCAGTGGCCCACCAAGTAATGAAGGGAAGATTGGGATCACACCCTTAGAGCAAGCATCTTTTGGAAACAACTGAAGAATGGCAGCTACCATATTTATTTTCTTACATGTTCCATTTAACTACCTTAGAACTAGTGTCCAAATGCCACTTATTTCTCCTACAAATAACACTAAGCATGGTGTATACAAGTATTTATAGCAATGCATATTGAGCTCTGATGTCCAACTCATCTACAGCTCTTCTTGCTCTTTAGCTGGAGCAACTCTTTGTCCCTGGCTAATAACGACAGAACTTAATGAGAACTTCTACAAAGATTTCATCCAGTCTGGTCTTTCCATGTATCTTTTCAGTGATTTCCAGGTACCATCTCAACAGCAGCCTCAGCTCTGACAATTAAGGTATCTCCTCTGTTCTTAGCCATTTATTATCATCCTGCCTCTATTAATGAAAATCCATTTCACATGCTGATTGGTATTCTACAAATGTAGAAAACGTTCTGTATTATCTGTATTGTACAGATTCTGCATTAACTGAATTACCCACCAAACTTGCTTGCAATACTTTGCACAGCGCCACATAGATGAAACAAAGGTTTATTCAAGTCAGATTCTTCGTACTGCATTGGCACTGCACCCATGACAGCATATTTATGTGTTCATTGTCAGATACGCACCAAACATCTCCATCTTGAATGTTTCCGTACAATATACATGCACAGTTTTAGAGCAGACAATAATAAGGAATGAAAAGTTCACGCTTCAAGGATCTGCTGAGCCCGGGCTGATTGGATAAACATCCTGCGATACATACTGCAGCCAGCAGGAAGAGTTATAGGTGACAAAATCTCACAGGGAGAATAGTTGTATTGCTATCTCTGGTCTGTTCTGATACATTGCTTAATAAATCATCATACTCCACATTTTCATCTGCCCAAAGCTAAGCATCAGATTGCACTAAAATTCTAACAAATTCAGCTTCCTTAAAAAAACTGCCAATCATTTGAAATACTGAATATGTAATAACGCCTCTGTGTGAAATATCTGTGGCAAATTATCTGTACGTTCAGAACATACCGAGACTGTGCTCTTCCCACAATCTGGACATGGTCAAAAGATTAAGTTAGAGTGGGAGTATCTTTGGGCACAGGTACTGATAGGACTGGTTCCATGAGCTCAGTATAGCGGAGACTATAAAGACAACGTAAATAACACCAACTAACATTGCGAAGAGCCTGCAATGATCCTAAAGCTCGTCCACTCGGGCTATAACTCTAATTTACTTTAGGACAATCTTTTGTCAACGAGGGGCAAAATAGAACCACTGACATAGCCAAAATTTACCGAAAATGTACCCAAGTATGAATTTCAACCCAAAATCGGTCTTTCACAGTCTATCTGTCATATGTGACCATCAAAGACCGTGAGATTGTGTTCAGTTGTTTCTCCTTCAGAGTCCAATCACAATTTTACATTACAGCAATGCATGCTAAAATGCATGTTTCTACAACACACTGCTGTTATGTGAAGTGCATATCAGTGACTTTCATTCATGACAGCCAACGTATTGTACAGTAGAGCCAAGTGCACTGCAGCACACTACAAGGCATGTACCATGTGGTATGATGTACTGCTAAAAGGAAAGAAAAGAGCGAGCTCTCTATCAGATCCGCTCTTCTGCTGATTGAAAGCAGAGGGTGGGTGCAATAGTCACCCTGCTATTGTAATAGCCAATAGCAAGCTTCCTATTGCTTCTGCTATCTGCTGGCTAGATTCTGCACCTGCGAGATGAATGTAAACAATGGGCAGTGGGCAGATGGGGGGGGGGAAGGAGACATGGGTTGCGTAGTAATCCTTAAGCTACTAGAAACTACCCATATCCAACATTTGCCAATCCCCGTCAGCGCTGGATAATGAGGAGTTTACTGGAAACTGAATGTCAGGACTGTCCTCACCTACCTCTCCAAGGTTATGGTTATGGGGGCAAAAGTTGGAGTAGGGCCAGGTTCAACATGCAAATCAACATTTTTCTGTATTAAGATTCAGATGCCTATACTTAAAGTTACTCTTTACATGAGATTTGCATTGGAATTTTCACTGAACCATACTGTTTAATCTTTATACCAGTACCCTCCCTACCAGCCTCCAATATTTGTACGGTCAAACTCCTCGCTGACCTGTGACTTCCATATTTACAGAAGGGGTATGCTAGTCACATAAATCCAATATGGAGAACAACTCCAGCTTTCAATCTTCATTCACAAGAAAGGTCAGTTGCAGGTTCTCCTGCAGCATTCACCACAAGTCATAGGATAACATTGCTCTAACATTCATGTGTTTGATGCATTGTAGCATAGACTTATGAAAGAAATGCTTAATGTAGATCTTCACATTCATGTATGTTTATTTATTCCTTTGAAGCCTGCCATGTTGTCAGTATATTTTGATTATTTGTTTTCCATTGTTTTTAGGACATGACTTGTGTCCATAAGGGTGTATTTCAAACTATAAAAGCTACAACACTGAAGCCCATATCTCAGCGTGGGATAGGAGCAGGGCATGAAGCTCTGACTTTCAAAGAGATTCCCCGCTACACAGTATGGCATTTCCACCCGCTTACCATCCCCAGTGCATATCCTACACAATATCCTTTTTCCCTGTCAGTGTTAAGAATATAGTGGGTTTACTTGGCACAGGCAGGCAGTTGAGATGGGGTAAAGTTCTGCATTTTCATTTAACTAGGTTCACACCAAAATACCTGCATTTTAAGTGGGTGCCAAAACGCACGTTCTGGTGTGAACCCCATCTAAAAAATGAACGTTTTCTGCCCATATAATGTATTGCTATGGGCAGGAAATGTTCATCCTGCACGCGGATCTGCCGGACAAACGCTCAACATACTGGCGATTTGGGGGGGGGACGAGCGTTTGTCACACGTTAGGAACGCTGCAGTGTGAACCGCCCCCATTGAAACATGCTGGTTTTGCCATTTTTACGAGCGTAAAAATGCTGCAGTGTGAACCAAGCCTTAATGTTTCTCCATTGCAAGTAGGCAAAGTGCAAATCCATTACACAAACAGATTTCAAAAACTTCCCTTTTTTAAATGATTCACTTCTTTTTATAACAAGTCCATTAGGGCACACCTGCCACTTTTGACTTGTTTTAAGGAGCAGGAATGCAGGGCTATTATCTTCGCCCTTGCACCACTAGCACTATATACATGCATGTCAAACATCAGTATAGGTTGAAGGCCTGTAATTAACTATTAGAAATGAGGTCAGGTTTGGACTAAAGTAAACCCTATCCAAACCAGAGCTCCATTAGACCCAGAAGCGAGATGGGTCCATCCACCGACGCAATCAGTGGTGGGCCAGAGTATTTCACACCCTGTAGCTACACAAAAACAAAGGGGTAGGATGTTTGTGGTGCCATCATTAATCTTATCGAAGCCAAATGTCGTTGACTAACTATAGCCATGTGGCCATAGGAGGTCAAAGATATCACTGCATCCTGGTTATGGGGAGCTGCAGTCAGGGAATTCACTTGCCGCAGCTGAATGGGTGGCAGCAGAAGAAATTTCCTTCTGAATCGTAGGAGCTCAGGTTTGGAGTGGGTTTAGTCCAAACACGAGCTCATCCCTGCCAAGTTGAAAAGAAGAATAATGATGACATTCCCAGATGCTACACCTTCATAACAAGCAAGAAACCAATATTCTGACATTTTCCCTTCAATAGATCAACATACATACATTGTAAAGGTTGTCCTTGCCACAACAGACACATTAATAAATGCTCACCACACAGCACAAGAAAAAGAAAAACCTCATACAGACTACAAACAGAGGTATTCTAGATAACCTACCCTCGTGCCTGTAGGTGAGCTCCTGGCATCCAGAGAAATACAGGCACACTAGAGCGCACAGACAGATGAAAAAAGAGAAGTACAATATGAGTAGGAAGTCTTCCATTGTTTGATGAAGAGCGACCACTTCAGTCCTTATTATATTCCATCTAATGGAGAGCTCAGTTCCTGCGCTGGTCTACACAAATCACTCAGAGCCTCATAAAAATGCCGTGACAATCATTTACACATTAAGCACCTGGTGTGCCTATTAAGAGAGCTGAGCGCTGAAAACCAGGCAGATTAAATAATGATATGAAAATATCAGAAAGCAGCCCCTCCCTGACAGGGGACTGGGCGCAGGTAGGCTGCCTAGCTCCATATGTGCCCCGAGTCCCCAGACTATTCCATGTGAGCTGTGTACAGCTAGCAACAGTAACCTGGAGCTGCCAGTCAGTGTGCGCAAACAGCAAAACTAAGAGCGCAGGGTAAACAAACGCAGCTCAATACCCTTCACCGTACATTCACATCTAAAAGCTTTTATTCCAATTACCGATTCTGCACAGTACAGAGGTCTATTAATGAAACTTCAAACTGATCTCTCGCTACAATTTCTAACTACATCCACTCTGCATTTTCCATGACATACAGTTGCAGATACTGTTTACAGTATACATAATACATTGACAGTGGTGGTGCCTCTTTTTAGTTTGAACACAAACGATCTGTCCTTGCTGAACATCAAGTTTTTCATTTTTTTCTAAGTCATACCCGTATCTATTAAAAATGAAAAGCAATTATTTTGTCAGCCCTTTTAAATATAATGCACTTTTTAAAGTGGACCCGTGCCCAGACTATGGATAAAAGAACTATCTACATATTAACAAGTAGCAAAAACAGCTTTAAGCCCCACTCACACCACCGTGACTATCATATGATCGACACAGTTTCCCTTCCGAGAATCATATGATCGTTGCAGGTTTTTAGATAACCTACTGAATGCACCGATGACATTCGAAATTAGTGAGCAATTGTGTGATTTTGAAAGGTGGTGTGAACAGAATAGTGCGATCTGGGTGACTTGCAATGCAAGTCAATGGCTCCAGATTGCACTACTCCCTGCAGCAAATTTGGCCAAGTCGCTAAAAATACTGCAGGTAGCTGCAACCCACGACTGGCTACCAGTCATGTGACCAGTCATATGACCGATCACCAGCGGTCTGATCAGCTCCCTTAGCTTGCAATAGCAAGAGACCCTCTGTGACTAATCGTCCAACTGCTCGCACAGTTAGTCAGGGCAGTGTGAACAGGGCCTTAAAGAGCAATTCCACTTGTGCAGCCAAAACTTGAAACTTTTATATTGCATCTTTCCATTCACATAATAAAAAAATTGCTACTAAGGCAAGTTCTGGGTCTGTGGTTTCTCAGGAAATAAACTATAAGGTCTTACTACAATGGTGAATGGTTCTGACCCAGATACACGCATTCTCTCCATCCAGCTCGCCGCTTTGCTTCCGTGCTTACTTCTCTGTCGGTTCTTATTTCCATACATGGTGGCTGCGTCCGGCTGTATCCAGATTATGGACCAGGGTATTCGCACTGATAAATAGGGTCACCCCCGTAGGATTCCCAAAGACCCAAAGGTGGCTTTACTCAGTCTCGCTCCCGTGGATTGCCCCTGCCACCTACATAAACTTGTAATGCACATTTGCATGGCAGCAAAGTGGGAAGTGCAGTTGTCTTGGTAGACACCTTGGTGGAGTGGATTGGATATTGGCAAATGAAAAATGTTCTGCTTCCATTGATAATCACATGAAATCCTTTAATAGGGTCTTCTACCCTGCTGATAGGGATTTACATCTATATTCCATTTGATTACCCTATGCCCTGTGCAAGTTTGGAGCTTTCCAGATATGTTTTATGCATTGCTCTCTCGTAATGGTGACAGGCAGCGTAGTTACAATTTTCTCCCACCCCCCTCCTAGTTCCCTGCTCTCGTTTCCCTCCTTAAGACATGTACGCTATTTGGGGTGGCTCTGGCATTAGATGTTTCTTGAACATCCCTTATGACAGGGGTGGCCCTCCAACTGTGGTGAAACTACAAATTCCAGCATGCCTTTGCCCCTGGAAGTCATGTCTGTGGCTGTCAGAGGCTTGCAATGCATCA
>JAEOBE010018274.1:0-10802 GCA_022657655.1 Phrynoglossus myanhessei | reverse complement strand
ACTTGTGATTTTTTTCTGCGTTTTTCCCCATAGACTTGTATGAAAAATCGCAGAAAAAAATTGCGCAAAAAAGCGTAGCGGTCTGGAAGGCGCTTTACACAGCGCGCACTCTCTCCAACAGGAAGTTCAGGGAATCTGCGCTTAGGATCTAGTGAAGCTTCAGACATGTATTGAAGCATGTATTGAGGAATGTTTCCCTGATACATGAGGATTTATTAGTTTAAGTTTGTGGGTGGAATCCTTTAAGCCATTTCTTTTAGCTTTGGCGCACACATGCTAAAATGTAGATGTCTAGATAGAAAATGACTTTCTACCCCACAACAAGTGTATATTTTCTGAAAGCTGAGGACCCCTAGAATAAAAAAATGGCACTTGAATTTTTTATGTCGCACTATTTGTGTGCAACTGTTAATCAAATCAATATTTTTAGGAAAACAAAAATAATTTTAGTGCACAGAAACACAATTTAAAAACCATTTCTTGGTAAAATATAAAAGATGGGGTCACAACAAGTAAATGGATACCAAACGTGTCACACATTAAAAGTGTTTGCGTTTGTGCAGTGCGCAAAACTATGGTACTTAATATTTCCCGTAGGTGACGCTTTACATTTTTTCACCGCTTCTCAGTTTAACGTTAGCATGTAGCTCTGGGCGTAAAATGATTGTTCTCACTCCAACGTTCGCGGCGATATGTAACATGTATGGCACAACTGTCGTTACACAAGCAACACATTCGTTTAATTTCAATCTTAGATTTTCATATATTTTAGATTTTTTTTAACATTCTTTTCTTTTTTTTTTCTCTTACATTTATTGCTATGACATTGGGTCTAACAAGCCCCTATGTGATAGCATTTTTTTCTATGACAGGTTCTCTTTATGGAGAGATCTGAAGTCTAATCGTTCCTCCATTTACCGGCATCAGAGCCGGTAATACCGGAGGCTAACACAGGAAGTGCTGTGGTCACCGCTCTTCCTGTATTAGTGCACAGAGACCAGAGCTTTCTGGTTGGGGGTCCCACTCTGTATACTGGAGTCGGCAACATTGATGTGGGTCCCCCAGAGGAGAGCAGGGGCTGGGGGCGGCACCAGATCAGGATCTGGAGGGCTGTACATCTGATCACACTCCCCGTTAATCATGGCAGATTATGATACCAAAATCTTGGTGTACCATGACCTTGGTGAACGGAAGTGGTTTAAGCACACTTATGCAGTTTAGTGGAGAGCATTACTGATACATTTCATTTGTTGCCTGAATCACGTGTTTGTTGCCAGTATTAAAAAAGTTGTAAAGTCCCAGTGAACTCTATAGTGTTTTAATATCAGCATTGTGATAGGAATATACACTATTGTTGTTTTGATAATGCAATCACGGCTTTCTTCAGAAAAATCCCTTTTATGTAGTAAGTGCTGCCTTCCATCTGCCCATCACTTTCATCAACCTCCTGGATTCCCAGTGTGCTTTACATCTCTTTCCCTGCTGCTTGATGTGATGCAATTTAAATTTCTCAGCTCTTCATATCCCATCATGCATTGCCTCCAGCAAGCAATGATAATGTTACATTGTTCAGATGTAGTTCAGAAGCCAGGCTCAGTGAGAGTTATAAAACCCATCCCAGCATATACTATTCTCTTATTGCCATAGGAATACATACTATAGCCGTTTCGGGAATGCAACCAAAGCTCCCTTTTATGGTGTGAGCGCTGCCTTCCACCTGCACAATGCTGTCAACAACTTCATGGACTCCCAGTGTGCTCTGCATCTATTTTCCTTTTGCCTGATGGGATGCAATCTCGATTTCTCAAGACTACACATCCCATCATGCATTGCTTTCAACAAGCAATGATAATGTTCCATTATTGAAAGTTCAGACGTTGAGTCATATTCACAGGGCTGAGTGAAACTGTGTCAGTGAATTGAGGAAGTCCATCCTATGGGCATCTAGTTTACGGACTTCTAGATCAGTATAGTTATTTGGAGTGGGACAAAACTTATGGAAATACATTATAGAAATACAGATTTATTTTTTGAACATAGATATCCTTTAAAGTAACAGTTGAAACCATAGGCGTGTGAACGGGGTGTGCCTGGGCACTCCCTAATCACCCCGAGCGCCTCACCGACTAGGGGCAGGAAGCACCGCACTCAGCCAGCAGAGAGATCAGAAAGATATCTCTTATATTGGATATAAATCAAGGAAAGGGTGGGTGGAGGAGAGAATAGAATGGTGTGGGTGGATGGCATGGAAGGGAAGAGAGAAAAGCATCAAGGGGAATGTATGTGAGATGACAGAATCTGAGGCCTCGTTCAAACCGGCGCGATTTATAGTCGCTCTGCAATACAAGCCTATAGTGCCCATTCACACCAGAGCGATTCGCCTGTCGCTGTTACTTTTTGATAACAGATTCCGCGATTGCACTTCATATAGAGGGAAGAATCAGACAATTCCATTCCCATATGGAACAAAAATCATATGATCTGTTGCCCACCAAATCACCAGAAAATCATGCGATCATTGCGCAATCTTAGGTGTGAACGGGGCCGCAGTGCACGCTCTAATGCAGAGTGCTGCGTACGTCTATGGTTGAAACAGAAGAGACAAGTTCATGAAAAAAGCAAAGCCCCAGATATTGATGGCATTTCATTAAAATCTAGCAGCAGCTTGATGCATTTAGAACAATTAAAACAAGTCTTTGCCAAGAAATCTGTAAAACATCATAATTGCCAACTGGCCGGAAAATATCTCTGTTCATTCCAGTAATGAAGAAGACTGTAGAAACTATTAGTATGCTAAGAAGCGTGTTGTCATGCTCAATCCTTACATCGAGCAATTCAAAGAGAACAAGGACTAGTAAAGATCGGGCTGTGTATCCTAATATCTGTTCAATTTGTATACAGAATAAATAGAAGAATCAGAAAAGTGTGATTGTGTGATCAAAACAACCAATTCAAGATGTCATTTATGGAAGATGAATATTATGCATCTTCATTATGTTGGCAATATTAAAATAGTGACTGATTAACTGACATCAAATATGTTGATCCAAAATGGATTGCACATTAAGCTGTCCATATGTTTGTTTGAATTTCGGCCAGTTCTTGAACCGACTGAATTCTGTTCACTGGGTGGCCCTGTCGCCACCTTTCCGTTTGGCATCCTTCAAATGGAAAATCAAATGTAAATGGTTGGGAAATTTAAGCACCCATTCAGACCACCGTGATTGTCTCCACGATTGAATCATGGTGGCAATCGCGGCAATTCCCTTGTGCACATGCAAGTGAATGGAGCCATTGAGATCACCGTGATTATTGCCTATTGCAGGTCACGGGTGCCTGCAGTATTTTTGGCGATAATCGTTAATATTCAGGCCATCTCTATGTATAGACCGGAGCATTCTTCAACCCTCTCGCCAGTGGGAAATTGCTGGTTTCCCACCGGAGGGAATCGTTGTGGTAGTGTGAATGGGCCCTTAAGGTGAGCAGATGTCAGAATACAACAGCCTATTAGGATACTCATTCATGGAGTCTATCACATTTGTTTTTTTCATTAAGCCTGCAATTTGATTAAATAATAACAGTGTATGGCCAGCTTAACCACTTGCCTGATGTTTTTTTTTTTTATGTATAATTATACACATAAAATGTCAGTTTTTTTTAATTTATACATAAATAGGTGACACGTCGCATTCAGGATGCTGGAGTAGGTAACGCATGGATTACAGAAGGGTTTTTTTTAAATGAAAAAATTTAATTTGTATTTTTTTTTTATTTTCTAACCACTGTTTTATTTTTATTTTTTTTCACTTACATATTTCTTTCATTATTTTCACCTTTTTTAATTTGTTTTTTCACTAATAGTATTTGCTATCAAACAGGAGTTAATAAGTTCCTATTTGATAGCATATGGAGGCGACAGGTTATCTTTAAGGAGAGATCTGGGGTCTATTAGACTCCATTTTTCTCCCTCCTGTCTCTCCAGCAAATAGAATATCAAGCACAATAAACTGTGCTGGATCTTCTATAGAACTGGCGATCTGAGATTGGCAGACTGCAGGCGTCTATCAGCTGAGCTGGTGGCTTCTGACAGAGCCGTTCGGGGAACTGAGACACATGCAAGTCTCTTTCAGTAAGAGAAACTGTTGCACATGTCAAACACGGGCAAATCAAGAATGGAGTTAAAGAAAAAGTAAAGAAAAGCTGGTAAACTGAATGACTCCATGTCTACAATAAGCCTACGCTGTCTTCATGCAGGGCAACCCAACAGGTTGCCTCTTGCCCTCTCCCAGCAAACAAGCACTCACCCTTCATTGAATGCCCCACTGAGCCACCAGAGCATGAAATGTAAACTCCGTGTAAACTCCAATTGGAAATTACACAGGAAAAAGGAGTGTCTTCCTGCCACCGAGGTGACAGCACTAGACCAATCGCCATGCTCCAGTGCGGTCACATGACAGAAAGGGAATAGTCACATGCTTCCCTGTACCCAGAGGTGCTGGATATTTTCTTCATCCCTCTAACAATTGTTCAAAGAGTATGGAGGCAAGGAAAGATAACCATTTCCTGCAATGCATGGGTAAAGCATGATAGCTTTAATGGAGGAAACACAGATTATTGTAAGTGGAGGAATGAGCACTGGTATGCCCCGATATCACTCCCGTGAAGTATGAATCAGAACATAAAAGGGCAAATTGGGGCTTTAAACATACAGTATCTTGCAACTTGATCAGGAAAGTGCATGTAGGTAGGTAACTGCACTGAGTCGGTTACAACACATTTCACTGTGGACCCTCCAGACTGAGGGCATCAGATGAACTGTTCAACACCACTGAAATGAAGAAATCCCCCAGGGTCGGACATATGGAGCTCAACAGCAATGCCCTGTTTCAATGGCTTCGTCCAATTCCTCCTCCGCCATCTGCGCTGCGACGGCCATGTTCAGTCACATATCGCGTAACACTGATGTGTGGAGCCATTGTCTATACAAATGCAGTGATGATCAATTGATGAGCTAATCAAAAGATCTCTTACTGATTGCCAGTTGGTTGTAATCATTTTTTTAACATGTTGCATTTAATCATTTTTTATAAACACCGTTATGGCACCAACTGATACCTTAAAGCCCCAATTCACCCTATTTTGTAGGATAAAACATGATGGAGACAACTTGTGTGGATCATTGATTAAAAAAATGACAAATCTAACAGCCAAGATATTCAGCCGTGACTCCCCTAGGAAGAACATCAATAAAGAGACTAAACATTATCTTCCGTTCAAAGATGTACCTTTGCATAGAAAGATTCAATTGACTCAAGCTGTGGTGTTTATCATACGATACACATGTGAATGGTGGGAAGACTTGGATAAGGAAGAAAATCGATGACTCTGAATTACATTGGTTGGGAAAAATAATGTGTATAACATGGCCTGTAAGGTCAGTGCTGGCAGAGATCAATCTGAAGCTCTCCTTGGAAGATCAAATGACAGCACTTAGATATTTCTTGCATCATGTGAGAGATCATTAGAGAAAGACATCATTCTTAGGAAGGTAGAAGAGCGCTAATGTCTGTACTGATACAATTAGAACAGCTATGCATGTCCCTCTAACAATAAGCAGCCACGTGAGCGAAGGCACATTAAGGATTTCCATCCAAAGGGTTGCCAAGAGCTGATGCTGACTTGCCAGCATTTAACAATAACCAAAATAATCTGTAAACCATCCATTACCATTTTGTAGCAAGTGGGAGAAGCCATTGTCTCCTATTCATGATTGTTACACATGCTCTATCTGCAGATTATTCTGACTGTTTTCTTTAACTCTATTTTCCAATAGTCTGGGTGGATTCCAATTGTTGCTGGGTGGATCCAAAGCAAAGACCCAAAACTTGAAAACCAAAGTGCTGTACATGTCCAGCTAAAACTTTTCTTTCTAAGTATGTGGAGAGTTAAATATATGGAAAGAGTTAAATTGCCCCTGATGATG
Organism: Phrynoglossus myanhessei; assembly: GCA_022657655.1. Lineage (NCBI taxonomy): Eukaryota > Metazoa > Chordata > Amphibia > Anura > Dicroglossidae > Phrynoglossus > Phrynoglossus myanhessei. The sequence goes on along the minus strand of JAEOBE010018274.1, from coordinate 4,819 downwards.
TACCTGGCGTATGAAAGGCACAGGGTGGAGCTACACGGCGGAACCCGGAAGCAGGTCACGGTGAAGTCTCTGAGGCATTTGAACTGTCTCTACATTTGGATTCTAACCTGGCTGAGTATATGTGTGTGCCAAACACACTGGAATACTGATATAAAGTGACTGGAGGGAGCTTTCAAGGCAGAGAATTAGTGGATAATCGTTTCATGTGGTGTGTCCTGGCTGGAGAGAAGGAGGCACTACAAGTGCCATAGCGCTATTAGACCAATTCTCTGTGGTCTACAAAGATCTGGTGAGCGGTTCACTTTTCCATTGACACAAAGTGGATGGGAAATTGTTTTTGCACCTTTGCACAAGATTTGGAAAGCACGCACATTGATTGGATGTGATATAAACACAAGTTTTCGGAAGGACGTATTTCAAATGGGACTTGTTGAATTACACATGATTTATTTATTTTGAACACTGTTTCACTGGATTATGTGATGCATGGTTTACTGCACATAATTTATCTATTGTTGTTCTATTTATGGGAGTAAACTTTATCAATTATTTTTTGTTTTTTTACACAATATTTTCACATTGGTATCATTTAAATATAAGTTATAATAATTTTTTCTTCACACTTGTGGAGATTTTTTTCATATAAATATTTTTTATATTTTTTTTTTTAAATAGAAATAATGTTTTGTCTGCGATCGCGGTTGATACATGGTTTTCACATCACTTCGATTAACTCTTCCCCATAATTAGAGTCAACCTGTTACAACTGGACTGTCACAGTTTGGCTCTAATTACAGGCAAAAGTTAAGTTCCAACCTAAATTGTAACTTTTGCTGGTCAAATTTTGGACACATTTTGGGAAATGCTCGTCCGCTTACATATTTTGATTTAATGAATTAGAAAACAGGTGATAATGGTGCTGGTCCGCTAAAGTTTTCAAGATATTTCACAATAAAGATTTATAGACAGGCGAGTATATTTGCCTACAAGGGAGGGAGGTGTCTGATAATCATGATACCTCGTAAATTCTCGACAAAGTACCACAGGGAAGTGTAGAAATTTATGTTCACTTTAAGACTAAAGATTATTGCCTAACTGTAATTTATTGGTGTTTCATTGCAAGGTGCATTCGTCTTTGTCAGATCTACGCATCATACAGTTACATCAGGTGGTTTGTGAAAGTGGCATTGCCTAACATTTCCAAGGGATAGTTGCATGATATCTTCCAACAGAAGCCAAGATGCCTCAAAACTGCGTAAACAATGCAGATAATCACACATCTATGCGGCCAGAAGGACAGTTGTCACACTAGTTAAATGTTATTAAAGTAAAAATAATAGCTGGAACATCATTTATAGATTTATTAAAATATTAAAGTAATAAAGAGTCAAACTTTGTTGCGTTGCCAAGTGATGGCGAATGTTTCAAGCTGAAGTATTTGTCATTGATGCGATATATAAATGTCTGGCTCACATTTAGGGAAGGCAGGAAATAATCACATAAACACTAGTGATGATTAGACATCTGCTTTCAGAATCCATCCAAATTTGTTTTGTGTGTTTGCAGAAAAAATGGAAGATTTACAGTCTGATCGACTGGCACAGGATAAAGGAGCCATCCCGTGATTGTATTGCCATTGTAAAAGAGAGAATGGGAATAAAATACAATGTGCAAATAAAAAAGCACCATTTTATACTGTGCTTATATAATTGTTTATGGAAAGCCATGATTCTGTAAAATATATATTTGAAAATCGGTATATAAATATACCCAAGGAAAAAAGTCTGTTGCAAATATCAATTACAGAGGAGCTCAAGCTCTGACTCAACTAAGTCTAAACCTGAGCTCATCCCAACATAAAAGGAAGCTCCTTCGCCTGCCTTCCAATCAACTGTAGCCAGGGAAATTCCTGTCTGTGGCTGAATGTAAGCAAAGGGGCGGGAAGCTGTGACATCATTGACCTTATATGGTTGGATGGCTATATTTGGTCAATGTGGCCATATAAGGTCCCCACTTGGAAGATTTCAGGTGAAGGATCCCAATGGGGACCCAATCACAATTAAAATTTTACTTTATATGTACTATATTCAATACCTGAAGAACACATAATGGCTTGAGTTCACCTTAAGGACTTGCCTTTACCGGAACATTTTGCTGTCTCCTCCTGTCAACCAGCTCTGTACAAGGCAATCTTGGTCGCTCACATACCTGTCCCAGTCTGAGTGCAGCTGATTATAGAAGCCTAATAAAAAGGTCCAGGTACTTTTGCTAGATGTATGTTGCTGCCCAACAGTGGCTTAGAGGTGAGCCCCTTTTCCATGCAGCACCAAGATCCCTGTATTTCCCTGCATAGAGTTCACATGTGCTTGTGTGGATTTAGCCCCTCGTTCCAAAGACATGCTTGTAGCCTAATTAGGCCTAGTATGTGTGTATATGACGGGGTGGCGAAAGTGCGGCCCTCCTGCTGTGGTGAAACTTCAAGTCCCATGAGGCATTGCAGGTTTCTGAGAGCCAGAAGCATGACTAACCAAAGGCAGATGCATGATGGGGTTTGTAGTTTCACCACAGCTGGTGAGCCGCACTTTGGCCACCCCGGCATATGAGACACCTTGGACAATAAGCCCTTTGAGGGCAGGGACTGTGAACAAATAGTATATTTAATAGTTGTAACTCTGTCCCATGTATTCCTGGGGGAGCCTAAAAGTGTTTGTAGACACACGGGATAGGTAGGGTTCACCACTGTCACCAGCAAGAAGTTACTCAAGAACAGTGATGAGAACCTGACACTGAGCAGCACTGAGATGCAAAAAAAAAAAAGAAAACAGTTTTTAGTGTAAAAATGGAAACAGTTTATGATAGAATCTCATCCACCTAGAGCTTAGGAGCTTAGATCTACTTCAACTGTTAAACTATAAAATCCAATGAATTATATTTTCCTCAAAAAAATATTGCTCTGGTCCTCTTCCTGTGTTTCATATGATCAACTACCAGAAAACAGGTCACGTGGTGTCTATCAAAGTAGATGGTTATCAGAGCAACGTCCCCCATATCTTTGAAATTACCACAAATACATCTTTAGACATGTTTAGTAATAACCATCTACAAATCAGACAGTTCTAGATACTTGCAGGCTTTTTATTCTTCGCATACTTTTTTCTTTTTCTTTTCCTTCCCATTCTTCACACAGTGGCCATTTCTACTAAGGGCAGATTGCTATTCCGACTTTACTTCCTGGGACACTAAATCATGTGACCATATACATCATCTCAGGGGAGGAAAATGCCTTTTCCTGAGATCTGGTGAGATTACAGAAGAGATTTCCCAGCAATGCACTGCTAAAGTAATCTTCCCAAGATGCAACACTTGGGCACAGATTACATCATTATTGCCCAAGTGGACTAGGAAGTGAACGTTTTGTTAGCTGTAAGTAAACAAAAATACCGGGGATGCATTGAAAATTTAGCCAAAAAAATAATAAAATGCCGCTGGTACAAAAATGGCAGGAAATGCAGTGCATCCTCAGATTTCTTCCTGTTCACTTGGTACTGGCTGCAAGCTTCGTTTTGTTTTGCCTTCGATCCTCGCTGATCTTCCCCACCTGTGTTGTCAGAGACAGTGGGGATCAGGGAGGACAAAGCTTGCAGCTGGTGCCCAGTGGGGTGGAGAAAGCCGTCAGGGCTGACAGTGTCAGTGAGGAGGAGAGCTGTGGCACTTACAGAGCAGTTCAGGATGGAGACTGGGGAGGATCAGTAATTATTTTCCAAATCTGATGATTCTTCCATGTAATGTTCAGACATTGGTGTGATCAGTTCCCATCAGTCCAATGTTTCTAAATAACTGAGGACAGAGTATTTAGTTACTGTATCCCCAATTACGAATGAAGAGGAAGCGCTCTACATCATTGTGTAACCAGTAAGGCTGGGTATCGACGTTACAATCAACAGCAAAAGCTGAACAAAGTTAATTGCATTGGGTTCCTGGCAAGGACGCTTCAGCGGGAACCCCCCACTGTCCTATTGTACCATGACGGCAGCCGGCGGCCTCTGTCATAATGCCGGCAAGGACCGCAGCCTATTAGCTGAGCGGTCCCGTCGAGAAAGGACGAATGAGCTGTTCCTTCGACCTGGTGGTCGAAGGAACACCCATTTAGTCACACCCGATGGTGCTACGAGCCTTACAATTATTGTACCAATCATGACGATTGATCAGGGTTGGTACAGTAATTGTAACGTCTATACCAGCCTTAACTTGACTCGCTTATAAATGGACAGGACTAGCTCAGTATAGAGGCTTCCTGTTCATTCCTAATTGGAGATTGCTGTGTTTTCTGTCTCTTTTTCTATTTCTAAGGGATATATCAGAAGTCTTTTTAGACCCCTGATATTCCCCCAATACCAATAACATAAAAAATATATAAATGAATACATTTATTTTAGAAATCATTTTAAAAGAATTAAAGGAGGTTGAAAACAATTATTTTTTCAGTTTTGGTTTCAAACTGACAAATCTTTAATGTCTTCAGTTTTGGTCTAACAATTTCATTTCGGTGCATCCCTAAACAATATGTACATTTAACTTAAAAATGACTTCACATCAGCTGAAAGGTTACACAATACACACTGATGAAAATAAAATAATAATATAATAAAGGCTGCGCTTAGGATTAAATAATAACTGCTAAGGTGTTTGAAATATATACTCGATAAATAAATGAATAAATTGTGACAAAGTCTGGGAAAGGCTTAGGTGTAAGGTGGTAGATGGCAGGTATCTGGCGCCCAGAATGCGTTTTGGGGCGGTCGTGGGCTCCAGGGAAGAC